>JACEII010000005.1:681228-695665 GCA_014332785.1 Antheraea mylitta | reverse complement strand
TATATATATATATATATATATATATATATATATATATATATATAATAGCTATATGTCTTACGTTCTAATTACCATTTTTCATCCTACATTCAATAATGATATTATACAATATAACTATTATTGTAATGTTTATTATTTTTTATGGTGAACACACTTCAAATAATTAATTAATAAAAAAATGAACCAAATAATACTTTGTATAACCAAAATGAGAATTTTGTTCATAAGAATAATCCATGACTTAGACCTCCGCGGTTACAATGTTGCAATTCAACCTCATTTATCAACAAAAAAGAATTTATTTTCAAAAGTTTATGGTAGTATTAAAAACGTCTTTGTCTTGGATTCACCATTTGATTATATTGTGCATCTATTACTTTTCCAAACGATGATACTGGGCATATCACTATTTCTCATAATAAACAGACTACATTTAATTCAATATCACCCAGAAATACCACCCACCCATGGTGTCATGTTAAATTAATTGAAAATTGTGGCATAGGTTGCGATAAATTTCTTTATTTTCGTATAGTTATGTTTGCTTTGCGTGGTTTTTTGTTTCATATTTATAATTAATTTTAATTTGCACATTGATTTTTTAAAATATTTGTATAATTAAAGATCATGGCAAATAACTGAGTAGCCATGATGAAAACCTTTGATTATAGAAGTATTCCTTTGACAAATGAACCCTAATAAAGTTCAAACTTTAAAATATTAAATAACTATAGTCGAATGTCGACCACTGGGCGCCCACTAGTTAGTATAATTTGATTAGTAAAAGCAAACTGCATCTAATTTGTTTACTTTTATGTAGTAGATTACCTCACAAATATGTTCTATGCCATTTAATAACAACCATTTACCTTTCAAAGGGCCTATATATAAGTCTATATAATTAAATGAAAGTCATTCATATATAAAATTTAAATTTCTGAAAACAATGATATATTTTATATTGGTTAAATATTGAGAGAGTAGTTATTAAGTAATAGAAAATTGATTTAATCTGTTACTGCTACGTGTAGAAAAATAACTAAAAAATTTTGGTTCAATGATGATAACATAATGAAATGTAAAGGAGATTTTTTAATAATCGCGCTTGGATATCAACCATCATCAAGTTTGTAAGTATGTCCCTAACTAAGCATATATATGTTCCAGTAGCTACTTTTGAGTCAGTTTTCCTCTAGACGCGTCGTGTTACCTTCTTAGGTCACATTGTCAATTAACATCAAGGTGACAGTGTGGTCAAAGGTTACCTATGAAGTAAGTATGTATGTATTTTTATACCATCAGAATGTTAGCTCCACAAATAACACAATGATAATAATTTCAGTTCATCTAATAGATATAATATAAATAACATTTCCTTACGATGTACGATTTAAGTTTGTAGGTGGTAAATCAACATGAAGTAACAGTGCTTGCATTCTTGCGTTTCGTTTGGTCAGTGAGAGCACCGGAGGCCTACCTCCTTTCCTCTTCCTTCCCTTTTTTTCCTTCTCCCTCCCTCCTTCCCCACCAACACAGGCTGGCAATGCACTTGCAATTCTTCTGGTGTTTCTGGTGTCTATGGACGGTGGTGGTCACTTAACATCGGGAGACTCACGTGTTCATTTACCTCTTATGATATAAAAAAAAAACTAAACCATTTTCGTGACAATTATTATTCTAAACATATGCTTAGAAACTTATATAAGTTAAATTAAATTGTAAATATACACATGTCTAATTATAATCATGCTTCTTTTCGTAAAAATATATGAAATAATGAAGTTATGAAATATGACGTAATAATAAAAATATGTGATTTATTAATGTACAAAAAAGAATATTTATAGCATCATCCATAATAGCGTTTCATGGAATAAACGTAACGAAACGTATATAAGAACATATTATTCTTACCCAATTCAATTGTATGTACTCAATATATAAAAAAGATTGGTAAATAAACACGGAGTGGTTACGGATCTCAATAAAAATATTAGAAGTGGTATTGAGAAAAATAAACGGGTCCCATCGTGTAAGGATCGTAAAATCATGCGTGCGAGGGCGCTGGCAAGAAATTTGGCGAAATTGTTTTGGCTCAAGCTTGTGGAGGCTTTTATGGAGGCGGGGGACGTTGACCGAGAGCTCTGCCAAGTGGCCGGCGCCACTCTGCCCGACGCACTGCGATCCAGCGATGGTGCACTGCGCACAACCTTATCTTCTCGGTTCCTCAAAATAACTTACAACCATAACGATACGATTGCCAAATAGGTCCAGTGCATTTCGTGCCTGGCTGCATTTAAAAATTAACGGTAAACTATTTGAAATATTTCAAACAGTTTAATGACCTGACGAGGTATTTCTACCGAAGGACGTTAAAGGAAATTATTTTTTTTCCTTTTAAACAAGGCGCAGATTGGAATACACTATATATGCAAATGAAGCGATAAGCGAGTATTCGGTTTTATATGTGTATGGCTACTTCGTTACGCGATTTAAAAAGGTATTGAAAACATGCAGGGAGACATTGACTTCTTCATAGTCATTATAATTTGTGTAATTATCAGGACTTAGAAAATAGATGAGATACGTCGACGTAAAATATTTAAAAAGAGAAGATTAGATGTTTATGATGTTCTTTTCTTTTACGCTCACCTGGTTCATTACTACCATCAAGTTGGAAATATGTTACAAGGTCGCTGTCGATGTACCAGTACCAGTTTTTACAGGTTCAGCATATTTACCAACATAGCAACGTTTTTTAATACCAGTTGTGATTGTGGTCAACATAAGAAAAAATTAGAAATGATTCAGTTATTCGATTTCATACAACGCCTTTCATATAAAGATTCCAAATTTCATAGCATTGTCCAGTTTTTGCGAAATGATTAAAATGCGATAATTTTCATCTTTTTCTTTTTATTTCTCGAACTGACTACGCTATTGACCTTGCAATTTCTTAACAGCTTCACTGGACTACGAATAAACGATAAATTTCATCGTTTATGAAAATCCTTATTTTTGTAACGAATGTATTATAGCTAACATTAATATATTATTTTGTCATTGAAGTTACGAAATATACACGTAATACTTAAAAAAATATAGAAACCAGTAATTTATAGGATAGTGAACGACCGGAAGGAGGGCGGACGTCGGCGCCTGGTCGCTTAATTGGCAAACGACCAACCAAAAAGACTCCAACTGGGACGTGATGCGGTTTAAAGAAAAAGAATGTGTATAATTGTTATGTAATATATATTATTACATACTATAAAAACAATCAGTAAGACATAGTCCATTGTATAATCCCATTTTCAATCCTAACTAATATCATAAATGCGAATTCAGTTTGTTTCTTTATCACACTTTCTCGCCTCAACTACTTAACTAATCGTCTTGAAATTTTAAATAGACGTCGTAAGGAGTACGGAAAAGCACATAGATTACCTTGCATTCAATGAAAATGTGAGCAAAACCAAGAGTACAACATAATTAATATGAGCAATAATTACTAAATTGATTACAATGAAATTTTACATACACGTTGTCAGGTGCACGAAAAAGGGCATCGGGTACCTTTCATAAAAAAATAGTAAGAGTGACTGCACTGTAGTTGTTAGTAAGTATAATGTAATCTAAAACCAACGGCAACCACCCAAAATCGGAAATCCATTACATGTTAATCCAGTACCCGATGATATGCCGGCTTATAAGCCTGTTAACAGCCGGATGTACACATAACTGATTCGATAACGTAAGAGTTACTGTGACGTGTTTATCACTACGCTCTAAGTACTCCAAAGAAGGTCCATCAATATGCGACCCTACTTTAACAAAATTAACATAGTTTCTGATAACAGAATTACAACATAATTAAAAGCATTTAAACACATTAGTATACATTGCTTAATGAAAGAGAATTATTTCTTGTTTGTTTTCTTATATGGAGATGATAACCTCACAAATATGTTTACACCATTTAACTTTGGAAGATCTATATTTTGATAAAATTTAAGTAACTTAGCCTGACCAACGGATGAACGAACTAAATTACTTTAATTATGTAAAGAATATCATACGAACGTTGGTTATTATTCGCCAAAAAAACAATTTTAGTAGCAGACGCTTACCGGTTTTAGAACTCCTAAGCATGCCAAAATTGTGGGCATATCATTATATAAGGGTTATAAGGTAGGTATGGTGACATATGTGATAATTATTTCTGAAATTAAAATTATATTGTTTGTTTTTATTAAGTAGGTAATTTACACATAGAAAACTATTTAAAATATAACGAGATTTTAATAATTAGAGTAACAAAGAGAGGAACCATGTATTTGAATCTAATTTTTCTTAATAATCTGAGTCGTATTGTCTTTATATTGTTCTTTTTTCTTTAATTGGAATACATCGTTTGTCAGTGAAATGTTGAGATAATGTCCTTTCATTCTGACATAATGATACGTACATAATATTTTTATTTTACTGTAACTCGGGCACACATTCCTTGAGTGGATGATAAATGAAATAACTTCAGATCGGAATGTATGATGCTGGTCGTTGGAACACAAATTTATTGAAAAGAAATCAGAAAAAAATATTATTTGGCACGCTTCAATTCACCAATACGCTACGTTTTAGCGTACTTAGCGGTTTTTTTCTGGAAGAGACTTTATTTAAATACTTTACAGATCTAACATTGAACGACAGTCTTACCAAACGTTAAGACACGATGTAGCTCAAAATGTTGGCATACTAAGTCTAGGCAAACTGGCTCTCAGATGCAGCTGCCAACACATACCTATTAAATGCTTGTAGGCAAAGAGGGTGGTAACTAGCTAGAAAACTATATTCCTATAATAAGCCTCGCTAAGCTTTTTGACCACTCTGAATATAGTTACGCAGAGTTCAAATTTAGATATAAATACGTATCATTACATAGTATAAAATGAAGTCGCTTCTGCTGTCTGTTCCCTTGGATCTTTTTAACTATTCAACAGATTTTAATACAGTTTTCAACTGTGGCAGATTTGCCCTAAGGCCCAGGAGTTCCGGGCCTAGGGCGGCCAATCGTGACAAAAAATTCACTGATGATAACAAAAAATAACTAACTCAAAGTACGTCAATATTCCCGAGGCTCGCGAACATTATTATTAATAAATAAAACCATTTTAAATGTTTTATTGAAATGTGCAATTATCCCTGAAACCTTGGAAAATATTATAAACTAGCATATATTACAGTTAACTAAATTTCTGAATCGATTTCGATAAAAATTGACAAAAAAGTAAATTCATTATGTACTCAATACAATGGGTGCTGAGAAAGGGGTAGCTGGTACTTACTACATGGCCTGGGGCCTAGGGCGGCCAATACTGCAAATCAGCCACTGGTTTTCAGCAATAGATAGAGTTATTCAAGAGGAAGGTTTATATGCATAATACATATATACTATAATAGAACTCATAGATTTATAATGTGATGTCGTAACAAATCTATTTTTGTGCGCTTAAATCGCAAACGCAGGATAAACCTTACAAGATAGATTAAATTAATGTACTACGAAATTGTATATTTTAAGAATATTAATAGACACTCAACACTGCTCTACATTAGTATCACGTAGATCCGTGCGAAACTAGCTATATTATATTATATATATATTTAGTCAGTACAAATCTGGCACTTCCACCTTTGCTGCCCGGTGGGAATCTATGAAACACGCCACGCGAGAAAAGAAAGTTTGGTTACGAAAGTCATTCTTGGATTACTATTAATATGATCACTTGTGTAATTTTAAACTTCTGACTATAATACGCGCAAGACCGATTTACGCCTATATTCAGAGTGTCCAAGAAGATTGTTGAGGGCTGTATTATGGATCAATTATAATGCCTTTTACCACAAACTTAGACCCAATGTGGAATTTGAAGCTATATTAATCACAGTGCATCTTTTTCTGTGTTATAGGCTTTAGTCTTTGACACTAATCTCATTTCATGTAAAATGACGATGTGGTCTAAGATAATAAGCTCGTTAACCTTAAAGAGGACTTGACTCTCAAGTGCTGCTGCCGGAATATTCTAACAGATGCTTGATCAATTCTAAAAGATGCTTGATGAATTCTAGGAGATACTTGGTGAATTTTAAAAGGTGTTTGGTGACTTCTAACGTGTGCATGGTGAATTGTAACAGGTATTTAGCCATATATTTTGAGGATGGTAACAAGCAAGGCGTATTCAGAATTGGTCTTAGGTGCTATGGTTTCATCATGATGCTTTACTTTAACGAAAGTTGTGATCCATCGCGATGTTGGAATCTATGTCAATACGAATGTCAATATAGTGTAGTTGACAACATATTTATAACCAAGAATGGGTTATTTTTATACATAGAAAATTAAAAAATAATAATGCTTATTAATTTACATTATTTAACTTATCTATACCGACATTAATAATTCTATTCTAAATGAGAAATCATTATTAAAAAAATTGTAAGTTACTAATAATGCTTAATGGGCAATCACATTGATTATCGTGTTATTTTAGAAAATTTATTTAATGAAGACGAAAGTTATTACATCTATTAATCTTTCCCAAAACCGGATACATTCAGACACATCGGTTTTTCATAATGAATTCATCTCACGTTGTTTCAAGATTATACAAATGATCACATTATCAGATGCCTAATATAAAATTGTTAGAAATATATATCGGTGAATACTACTAATCGTCTAGTGGTTGAAAGTTCATCATAATTAATATTTCTTTCAATTTTCAATAAAAAAAGAAGAAAGAAGAACTATTTCAAAAAATATTATTGATAACATTAAAGTTTGTTAATCTATACTTCTATACTATAATATATATTATAAAGAGGTAAAGTTTGCGAGTTTGTGACGCTGTGATGTTGTGACGATGTAGGGGGTAATCTCAGGAACTACTGGTCCGATTTGAATAATTCTTTCAGTGTTATATAGCTCATTCATCGAGAATGGTTATAGAATAATGGATATATTATCATCACGCTAAGACCAATAGGAGCGGAGCACAGATGAATAATGTTTCAAAATTGGGGTGTTTTCCTTTTGAGAACGCGAACGAAGTCGCGGGCAGAGGTTAGTAGTTAATAAACAAGAAAAGAAAATAAAAGAAAATCGGGTGAGAAAGCTGTACTTCACTATTACATCTCTGCCTATTTGTACAAGTATGTATATAGCCGTAGATCCTGAATACGAAATATCAAATTTATGCAAGCATTAGATGCATCCTCAGATCTATCTGAGTATTTTAAAAATATTTGTTACTGGCCGATACACACGACTTTGTTCTCGCCAAAAATTGTTCTGGTATTTTTTTCTATATGTTTTTATTATTATTGAACACCAACGTGCTAAAGTTGTGGTAACTTGGTCATTTAATCGAAGGAATATTAACGCTATGTCTGCATGTTCGCACCCAGGCGTGTACTTACGAATTTTTCGGAATTAGCGTACATTTACTAATTTCAATAGGTAACATCTGCTTACGGTGAAGGATACCACTGTGAGGAAATATAATCTGAGCAATGTTCTTGTAGTACTACTGTATATGGGAAACTATAGAACTTTGGATTTCTCAGAGTTTCAAATCACCAATACGTCGTGGGCTGCTGTGGTAATTATATCCTGTCTTCCTTGTCTTGCATATGGCCATACAGTGAGCTCTCAGAGGCTAAAGAAAATGATGACCAGTATGGTAGCATTACTATTAATTTGATGTAGCTTATGTTAAATTCAATAATTGATTTTTATCTCTTTTGTGAATAGCGTAACCTGTTGCTTAGAGAGTGGTCTGAAAATTTCACTGTCAGTAAAATTTTGATGAAATTAGCTTATCCGTTTCAAAGACCGGTCAAACTATAGACACGTTATTTTTATTTATATATTTACACAAATAAACATTAAATAGTGTTGATCCATACTGATAGGAATTATTTATTTTAATTGGGTTTTTCATCTAAGTTCCATAATTCCAGTCTAGATATCGTCGTTTCTCTCAAGACTCACTTTTAAAAATCTAAATACTTATCTCTAATTTTGTTTATTACTTTATGCTAACTCATTTTATTTGGTGAAAAGCAAATAAAGTGCAAAAAATGGTGTACATTAAGTACTTGTGACGATAAAATTGTTTATGATTGATTTTTCACGCATCATAAATCCTTCAATTCTTGTAATTTTCCTTGTATTGTAAATATAACAATTATTGCATCAAATATAAAAGAAAAATGTATGTATTCGAGGTTGATGCTCTGATTAACTTCCATATTGATTTATAGTTCTCGATAAGTAACATATTTAATACTGAAAGAATTTTCAAAATCGGTTTAGTGGATCTAGATATTATCCAGTGGTTCCATAAATGTACTAAAGATAAATATATATATTATGAATTTACATATTATATTCTTATAAAATTAACCTACAATTTGACCAATTGACTTCAAAGGGCAAATAAGGCATGCAACGTTATTCATGTTAAAATTATTATATTATTGGAAAATTAACCTGTAATTTGACCAGTTAAATGCAAAGCGCATTTAAAATATGAAACGTAAGTCGTGGTATAAATATGATAATAATAGTTATATAATATCATTGTTGAATGTAGGATGAAAAAACGTAATTGGAACGTAAGTGTAAAAAAAGACATAAAGTCGAGCATAGCAACCTCCTTCGCGACCTTTTTTGAAGTTCGTTTTTGACGGCTGTCAAAATATCTTTTTTATTTACATGTGTATAATTGTTGTGTAAAATTCAAGGAGTAATGTGAGTAATGCATATTTTAATTAATTCAATGTACTTCTAATGCATTTTATATAAATAAATAGGTTTTTGCACCTCTCCGCCATATAAACTTTATGCCAAATTTCAAGTTCATCCGTTTACGAAGTTCGTTTAAAAAGGGCTACAAAGTTTTTGCTTCACATATTAATATATAGATTTGAATATGCTGAATATTAGTAGAATATATCCATTTTATTGTAAGCCAAGTATTTATTATTAAAAATATAGTTACAAAAAAATAACAATAGTGAGAAATAAAAACAAAAGCATGTGAATCCCAACGCACATCATGTATCATATATTTGCTAAGGAATAAAATAAAAAAAACACCAAAAAATATCTTTAAAAGACACAAGTCAAGAACGTCCTTGACCATAATTATCTATCTACTTGGTCTTGACCTGTCATACACCTACTAACACACCATTCAATATACATTTCCTATACGATTTTGAGAAGCGTTATGGTATTGCATTAAAATCCAGGGTCGAGTGAGAATTGTAATAAAAAAACCTCCTTTCCAATAAAAATATAATTTTCCAAATCCGTTTATAAATTACAAAATTCTCGTCGTTTTAAAGTCAGTTAAAATACATACTAAATAATAATTACTGAACATACGCGTGAATTAAAAAGCCGCTTGAGACACCCAAACCAACCTCACCTGCACGTGGTTCACCCTGCTGAATAACGAACGAGGCAATGGCGCAAGCGGGGTGGTAGGGCTTTACAGCCCGACAGGGTCGCAACCACCATGTACATGGCGAAAAAGCCCGTAATAGTGACTCGCTTCTGCGCGTCGCGTTTCGGGATCAGCCTGTGCATATCCAGCTTTCTGCAGGCCGGCATGATAGTGGCGACCAGCGATGGATAGTATGTCACTCGGTAGTCGCTATTATTTTTGGATTGGACTGTGCTTACCATCAGGCATAGGGCAGTCATTTTGACGTGCTACAATAAAAAAACATTAATAATTAGTTAGATCTTTCTCAAGTTATATAAACACGATAGCCAAATAGGCATGCGTTGAGTTTAATAATATATAAGAGAAGACATACTTGCACGAGTTATTTATGGTTTTTTATCAATATCAACAACTTTATACGAGGATAAACTGTCAAGTTTTATTTATAATTATTGTTTGTATAGCTAATGGTGGTCAATGCATCCAGTAGTAACAATGTACTCAAGTAATCACTATATATTATAAAACAAAATCCTTCGCTGCGTCTGGCTTTTTTTATATAATAGGCAAAAGAACAAGCGAGCTTCCGGATGTTAAGTGATCACCGCCGTCCATAAACACTAGCAACACCAGGGGAGTCGTATGTTGCCAGGCTGTGTTTAGGGGCGGGGGAAAGAATGGGAAGGAGAGGGAAAGTGAAGAGTAGAGGTGGGTCTCCAGCGCTCTCACTAACCGAACGAAACGCAAAAATGCTAGCACTGTTACTTCACGTCAGTTTTCTGTGAGAGCAAATTTTCATTAATAGATAGAGTGACTCTCAAGGGAGGTATAGATAGGTATATCATTTGTTAAGATTTTCTGTCAATTAGTTGAAATATAGCGAAAACTGTAGCATGTGCCGGAAAAAGTCAAGCCACCTGGAAACTTTCGTCGAAGCGGCTGCCTTAAACCCTTTGAGATATATCAGAACAATGGCGTAACAAAAGACGCAGGCGAAGTCGCGGAAATCAGCTAGTATAATAGAAATAATATAGAAACAAAATTTATTACGACTCTATTTAATGCCCTTATTAGATATGATTTAATAATATTCAAAGTTTATCGCAAAACGAGCTCAACTCTTTCAGTAAAACCACATTGAAATAACATAAAAGTTTGTCGTGTGAGACTGGACCGATTCCAAATAAGGTGCTGCCGGCGACATCCGCCTGGGGAAGTGTAAACTGGTACAAATTTAGTTCTGCAGTTCCATGTAACCTTAAACCGAAGAATTAAAGGTTAAAATCGTTTGAACAAAGTTTAAAGCAAGTCGGTTGTTGAGCAACTGCTCCGTTCCGGAGTCACTGGCTACTCGTTGAGTTTTATTGGGAATGGATTGAATTCGTTGGTGATCATTACAATGTTTCAGACCTCGCTTTCGGTAGATTATTTTTTTATTCTATTTGTTGAATTTATGAACGATATAAATGTGTTTTTTGCTTAGTTATCTCTCTATGTAAATAAAATAATAAATCAAGTATCCTGGTTTTACTTCTTAAGCATTTGTCCTTATCTAGAAACATCCTGATAGCTTCGTTTGATATGCATTTACGATCTGTAAAGTGGGGCAAACGGTGTTATGCGCATGCGTAGGAAAGGGAAAGCAAACGTATAATATTCTTTATAAATAAATTTTGTTTCTTTTTCTGAATATCGTTTATATATGTACAATATTATGATATGATTTCTGTAATAACTAATTATAGTATACTATATTAAAATATTTATATTTTTAAACGAATTTAATTGAACATTATTTGTTTAATATGAAAATGCGCTCTCTACCTTGTTCGCTAGAAACTATTTTTATAAATCAATATTTAAAAAATGATTTAATTATAGTTTAATGTAAAATTTGGTAATTTATCATGAAATTAGAGCTTATAATTACGTTTACATTAAAACTGAATCTAAAAAGTATTAAAGTTTTTTAACTGAGTTTTAAAACTCTTCAATACAGTGTTACTACACTGTAAATAATCCTTTACGTAATGCTAACCACAGACTATTTCGAGTTCTAAAAAAACACGGGAATATCCATCAAAAAGCACGTCAGTCATCAAAGCAAATCAATATTTAAACAGATTTAACTGTACAGCTTTGTGAGCACGGAGGTTAAAATTGTCCATTAAAATATTTTGAATAATAGACGTTCACCTCAAAGAGTTTTGTATTTTTAAAAGCCATTAACGCTCCCGGTAGCACTTTCAGCTTTTTGATCGAAAAGCGAACGATGTTAGGTTATAAAATCTACTAAGCCCGTTTATGTTTTCAAACAGACGTCAATGATCTTCACTAAATCAATATAAGTAATGAGAAAAAGTCGAAATGAGCTTCATTTTTGTAAGCAATGTTGTTAAATTGTATACATAAAGATTTTTCTCATAAATATTTCAAGAATTTACGTGAAGAATGTGTCTTATTATCTCATTAATAATTTTATATTCTTACTTATTATAACGAGTAAATAGCTTACGGTGTTATTACAAAAACCTAAATACGTATTGAATACTTGCTTTAAATATGTTTGGGTACTTTCGGTACGAAGGAAAAACCATGCACACCACACCGCTTGCCCCATTTCTTCGCGGTAACAAAAACCATATAATTGAAAGGTTGTCCGGTGAAGCTGTTAAGACCTTGCTAGGTCAATAGCGTAGTCAGATCGAAAAAAAATATATAATTGAAAGTTTAGTCCTTATAAAAGCCGCAGATTCTTCAAACTTTAATAACTTTATTGGATAAAGGTATCCTGATAATGTTTTTTTTTTAATATGACCCAAATGTGTAAGAAGCAAAAGAATAAATAATCGAAATCAAATCATCATTATTATATATATAAAGTTATTTAAAAGCTTTAAATGTAATTAAAAAGCTTTAATATATATATATATATATATATATATATTTTATGAAAACGCTGTTGACCTGGAAAGGTCTTTACAGCTTCACCGAACTATTGAGGCAAGTGCTGAAGGCACTCAGCCGATTTGGGATGTTTGGGCGACTAACTCGAGGGTGCACGGCACACCTCGGCTTGGGCTGTCGCCTGTTTTGTGCAAAAATCGCGACGTATCTGAGCTAACCTAAGCTAAGCTAGATATACTTATATGAGTTATTGAAACATGCATGTATACCAAGCATGCGTGCCTCAACAACTCCTATATGTATTTTGTGTCGGAAAAATTGCTCTAAACTATATAGGATAGGATAGGGAAAAATAAGGGTAGAACTCTTTGTCGTTTATTTCTATGAAAAAGAAAAACAGCGTGTAAGCGTGTAGGCGTGCATGTGTGTATAGGTGATATGTGTGATGTTGTAGCAGTGATGTAAGGTTTTGTGTCACTGTATCTCGTGAGCAGCGTACTCAAGAGCTCCACGCCGGGGGAACAGACCTAGGCTTGAGCCGCTGCCGAGGGGGGCCTAATCTGGTGTGCGGGAGCGAAATTTACCCTCAGACCACGGAGGCGTGATCTGTGGTTAAAAAAATAGCTTAACAATAGGTATTATAGTTCACGCGACCACATGCGTGGTCGTTGCTGCTTTATAATACGAGTCTACCAGCTGACCCGTGCCCGCTTCTTTGGGCGGTAAACATTTTCACTTTTAATAAAATTGTCAGTGTGATTCGATTAGGTAGTATTACGTATTTTGATAAAAAATCATAATTTTTGGTAATAATATAACCAATAAACATCACTTCAAGACTTTTTTTTTAAATAAATAAAACTACTTTTTGTTACTTAAATATAAAAGAAAGACATATGCTGTCGATGACTTTTTTGTAGGCATTATCACGCTCTACAACTTTTCTCTAGAAATCAATCATATATCTCTCATGGTTAAGGCAGCGTTCGTAAGATTTTTTTTAGTTCAACCGTTTTTTTTTTGACGTTAATTTATTAAGTATCATCGGCCACAGTAATCTAATCTGTCTAATATCTTGAAACGAGCAATTATGGTATATTTTTAAATTTTTATATATTCAAGATGTCGGAAACGGCATCAGCGATTTTCGTGAAACTTAGTATGTAGGTGGTTTCGGGGACGATAAATCGATGTAGCCAGATTTCATTCATAGAAAACTTAATTAACTGAGTTTTCAGGGAATGTAAATATAGCCGGTGTTGTCTAAACAAAAATAGCTCCGATGGAAATCTTCTGCTTTAAAAATCCGTTTAACCTCAGTTCAAATCCGAGTGGCAGCATAATATATATCATTTTTTTTTTTGTGGTAGAAACATGCTAATTTTGTGAGGCAAGCCTAACAGCGTAATTTAATTTAAAAATGTTTTTTAAAGAACCGTGCTAGCCTCGGTCGTCCAGGTACTTTTCATTATCAAATACATATGATGGGTGACATAAGTTCAATACAGAATATAAATATTCTAGGTACAGAAGACGTTATATTACGTGTCGCTAGCATAGCTAATGCAAGCGTAACACATCACGGGCACGTCGATGACGCTTCACTAGCTTGACGGTGATGCAAGTTTTTCTCCTATCAAAAATCAACACGGCTAAAGTACGAAACTCTTTAATATCGGACGTAATAGATTATCACTAACATGTTGATGTGATTTAAAGAGTAGATACAACGATAGATTACCAACGCCACAGTCTGTTATTGAAGCACCCTAATCGTCTAACTCGATACAGACAACAATAGGGACGTGATCCCGATGTATTGTCAGTATAGAATGGGTAGGATATACACGGATTCCGGATAAAACAAGCCAGCATCTTGAGTTAGCCGCGTAAACGCCTTTGTATTCACATTGCACGCGATTAAGGTTAATGTGCTATAAAGTTTTGAGCCAAATATTTACTCTTAAATCTATACTAATATTATAAAGAGGTAAAGTTTGTGACGTTGTAGA
>JACEII010000005.1:589580-676047 GCA_014332785.1 Antheraea mylitta | reverse complement strand
TCTGTCTATCTATCTGTCTGTCTATCTATCTGTCTGTCTATCTATCTATCTGTCTGTCTGTCTATCTATCTGTCTGTTTGTTTGTTTGTATGACCACGCATCACTGCTAAAGTACTGGTTTCACAATAAAATAAGGAAATCATAAAGCATATCTTCCATAATTAACCTTTGTTTCATTAAAATCGGTCCACCCTATCAAAAGTTATTCTAATTTTAATGACGGCGCGACGTAAATACGAGAGAAAAGTAGATAAGTAAATGGACTTAATACATTCAGATGACTTTATTTATATAAGATACGGTTTTTTAAATAAGATACCACGCGGACGAAGTCGTGGGCACTGCTAGTTCTAAATATAAGTGTAACCTCATCACGTCACATTACTAATCCAGTGTCTTGCCCAAAGCTTAAACAATTTTCGTCATAAAACAGAACTTGTAATCTCACGCTATAATTAATATACTTCTAATAATTTTTTCTAGAAATTTCATTACATTATTTTCCTATATTTAGCAAACTATGTACAAAGAATACATTTGGTAATTCTTGAAGCGTTATTTAATAGTTAGTGTAAAATTGAATAATTTGAAACTAGGGTTTTCATTTACTGTATGACCCTACGATTAAATAAAGTGGCAGCTGAATTATTGAAAATTAATCAACAAATTCTGCCAATATATTTTGAAAATATGCCATAAATCTTTTAGCTCACTCACTCACGTATTCATATGCGGATCTTTTAAATTTATTCTTTTTCACTATTCCCTACAATTTTTTAAATGTTTTCTTTCATACAAACCTTGTTTCGAAACTTACAAACAAAAAAGGATTAATCTAATAGGTGTAGTCGCTCTTAAGTGATGTGTTTACATGATACGTACATACGTTCGGCAATTAATTTTTTGTTATATACATATTCATTTAGAAAATGTAAACTAGACGGAGAGCGAGAGAAAAGGTTAGAAATAATTATATGAGGATATTTTTTAAACTATGAATTAGTCGAAAGGTTAAAACAAAAAGATTTTTGAATTAATTATATTTAGATAAGAATTTTAAGAAACCATTCGTTATCATCTTTAGCACAAGGCGATACTAATTCACTTAACTTGAATATGATAAACGTTAAAATTCAATAAATTCACATCTGGATTGTATCGTACGAGAAGACCGTTTCCCCTAAAACTACAATCGTAAAACTGCTCGTAGAGGAAAACGTCTTGAGAGCGACGTATGCTAAAAAATGCAAACAGGAAAATTTAATGGTACGTGAAGTAAAGCTACGCGGAGCACCCCGGAATTACCCCTCTGTATTCCACTTGTCGGTTTAACTACAGAAAACTCGAATAGTTCTCGAATCGAATCCGATCTTAATGTTTTAATTAGTAAATTGTGCATAGTAACATTTTTCTTTCGGTTTCATTCGCACAAAACGTATTGATCAAAATCTATATATATTAACGTATTATAAAATAAAGTCTCCTGCCACGTCTGCGCGATACAGTGACACACAAATATATATCACTGCTACAACACTACACGATCACCCCCACACACGTGCACGCCTACACGCATTACACAGGAAAGTGTTTACTTTTTTTTTCCCTTATCGAACTGAAAAACTCTCAATTTTCCGATAATAAATATATGGAGGAGTTGTTGAGGCGTGTATGGTTGGTACACATCTACGTTTCAATAACTCATACATATATGAATAGTTAGCCAGGTTAGCTAAAGTAGGTCGCGATTTTCCATGCAACAGGCAACAGCCAAGCCAAGGTGTGCCGCTCACCCTTGAGCTGGTTGCCAAAATAAAATCGGCTGAGTGCCTTAAGCGCTCGCCTCAGTGGTCCGGTGAAGCTGTTAAGACCTTGCTGGGTCACTAACGTGATCATTTCGAAAAAAAAAAAATCTGCCATGTCTGTATGTCTATTCGCGATAAGCTGAAAAACTACTGTTCTTTCATGCGGTTTTCTCCAGTAGATGAAATGATTCAAGAGGAAGGTTTAGATATATAATTGGTCAAGGGTTTTTTATTATCAAAACAAGACAACGTCTATTGGGCCCACTAGTATATTAATATAATTATTTTATTTCTATTGCCTTTTAAACCTATAAATAGAAGAATAAGAGATTTTAAAAGAAAAAGTACTATTAGAGATATCACTAGAATTATTATATTTAAAATATAGTTAGTTCCCTATACACGTTTAGTATATATCAATTCAAGAATTAATCTAATTAAACAGAAATTGTTATTGAGTTAAGTAATATTTTAAACGTGAATGTAGGTTTGTTTGTTTGTCAGCTACTCTTTCACGTCTTGATTACTCAACTGATGATATCTTTCATCCATAGTAAATATACTATTTCCGAGGGATAGACCAAATGAATATCAACGTAGCGAAGTCAAAATCAATTCTTATATCACCTTTTCAAAATAACAGTATGCTAACTGGATTCACAGTTTTTATATACATACATATATACATATACTTATGATATGGGGCCCTTCAAACGACGTGTGAAGAAGCATTTTTCAGGTCGGCATGGTAGTAATGACAGCCGTTGCTTTAACACTGACAGTCGCCGTTATTTATAAACTATACTGTACTTTCCATCAGGTACCGCGCGGTAGGGATGTGAGATTAATGGAAAAAAATCGATTAATTAGGAATCGATTTTTCTTTTTTTTTTCAATAATAATCGATTTGTCAAAAATCGATTTTTTTGAAAATTAATAATCGATTTCTGGAAAAATCGATTTTTATGATATTTAAAAATAAACACGCTTTCCATATTCCTATAATAAACCTAAAGATTCAAAATAACAATTTATGAGATTGAAAATCAAATAAAATGATACGTATCAGAAATAACCAGTTCAAAACAAAATTAAAGTGAATGTTCCTTTAAACTTTCAAGGTAAAGAATATAGAAACCAAATACCATAGAAATTTTCAGTACTATTAAACATTATATCGTAATAAAAATGAAATGATAAGCATCCTAACAAAATGACAACATTATTAATTCTAACTTTAAAATTCAAAACAATGAAGTTATCTTTTAAATTTTTATATTAATTATAGTGTGATTGATAACATTAAAATTGAAAAATTTGTTTATTGAATAATTTTAATAATAATTTATAGTTTTATAAACTTTCGATGTCGAGTTTACCATAAAACATTTTTAGTGAACATGTTGAAGTACATTGTACTCGCATGACAGATCTTTTTAGTTTTATTGAAATTTTTAATTTTACAGAGAGCGGTATTTGGCTGTCATAAGAACCACAACAATCACTATAAGATATAGTAACTCATGTTACTTGTAAGGCACTGGGATGTTTTTATTCTATGTTCTTTTTAAATTTGTAGTTTCACTACAAAATTTTTCATTCTATCAAACAGGACATGCATATTACTGTGGTATTATTCTTTTTCGTTATAAAATACTTTCGCCCGCCGCTTTTGGGTGTTTTGCGGCTAGAAAACATTTTAATTTTTTATAAGTATATTATCTCACTATGCTCACTCTTCAATTGTAAACAATAATGAACTTATTTTGAGTTTTTTTTCATCCGTCGCATAGATATTCATAAACGAAAATCGATTTAAATGCGTAATTTATATAATCGATTTTTAAAAAATCGATTAATTTTAGTTTAAACATCGATAATAAAAAATCGATTATAATAAAATAATGATCGATTTAAATAAAAATCGATTATTTTTTAACATGCCTACCGCGCGGTTATTTTGCCGAACCAGCGTAAAAAAAACACATCCAAGAAATTTGAATACACCAATTTCGACTTATTATTGATAAGATAGGAATGTGGAGAAGTTTTTAAACGCTTTTATTGGAATTACTTTTGAGATTAGTTTTTAACGCGACATGTGACAGAGGCTACGGCATGTATGTAGGACAGAAGAATGAATAACTTTGTTTACCATAAGACACAAAGCCGTTAATTTTGTGTACTGATTACTATTTGTACTAATTACTATTGTGTACTAAATAATTATTATTACTAATAAAAGAAACACGAAAACAAGTAGTAGGGCCGTCCCATATAAAGTACCACTTATGTGGATTTCCTTAATATTACTTACTATCGCTTATTATTCTAAGCTATTGACTCGACATGAAAATTGCGTTTCGTTTTGTTTAAGTTAGGGATGAGAACGCATGCCTTGTGAGATAACCCGAATATAAGCATAATAAAGTAGAAATTTCCATACACATCGTATTAACATAAATCTGTAATATTTTCGGGGTGAATTTTAATATTTCTGTGTTTCATTGACGAGAGTTTTTTTATGATATTGATTTTTCAATATTGGTAAATAGAGGCGTGTAAAATTTGGAATTTTTTAAATATTAATCAAAGAAGTACACAATTTACAGGTATGGCCATGGTTCCATACGTGTTTAGTATGATTTGTTGTGATTTTGTTTTAATAAATACTTGAGTTATAGCAAGACGGGTAGCATAAAATTCTCTATGAAAAAACACTCAGGACTACCAATTGTAACAAATTATAACTGTAGATAGTAATAATTAATTACATAGTGTGGTAGACTTTGTAAGTAAACTCACAATAAATATACCAACAAAGATATTTAGATACAAGTATCATATAAAACTCGTAATATACATTTCCTTTTCATGCTTATTGGTAGAACTTACGTGTGAAATAAAGCGCCTTGAAAAGAAACCATGCAAATTGTGCGATGTTGAACGAAGTCGATTGTTACTATGCTCATTCAATACGGCGCACGTCTTTTCCCTTGCATCATAGCCCAGTGCCATAGTTTTATTTAAGTGTTATCTAATAAAATTATGTTTTTAACAGTATGAGACATATTTTGTTTGAATACATTTCCAATTATCATTAGTTATATTATCTATATGTTTTATTCTATTATTATATTACTACGATATATTCTATAGCCTTCCTTGATAAATAAACTATCTTACAATGAAATAATTATTGAAAGCGCACCAGTACTTTCTGAGATTACCGTGTGCAATCAACAAACTCTTCAGCTTTATAATATTGGTATAGATAAATGTCTCACTGAATATTTGCCAGGCTCATAATTTGTCATGTAGTGGCTTTTATATTTCATATATAATCTTGTGTTATTTAACTCTATATTTTGTAATATCGATGGCATTTTACGTACTATAGTTTGGTTATTGTGCACGAGTGAAGTGCAAGAAAAATAATACTATAGAATGAATTCTGAAATACCACAAAAACTCCCTGGAAAGTTTTAACAAGAAAGCCACAGTGTTGTTAGAAAATTAAAACTATTACAAGAAACTTGTACGGTTACGTTAGGACTTGCTTATCACCACTACAAAACTTGTAATACTAGGTATTTACCTTTTCGACAGGTGCAGTAATAATTTAGAAGATTGGTTACCAGAAAATACTTCATCTTGTACGAGTTTAAAGTATAGCTTAATAATAGTAGTGCCTGCAATCCGTTCGATTATGACGTACAGTTGTCCGGTCTTTCTACACGCGCAAAATCGTATTCATAAGTTGCAGGTTCTCCAGAACTGAACCCTACGTAATATCACTGGTGCCCCATGGTACGTCCGGAATAAGGATCTCCACAAGGATCTGGAGATACCTTCTGTCTGGGCGTATATAAAATCACTCACAAGTATGTATTTCGAAAAAGCCGCGAATCATCCCTGTGCGTTAGTGGTATCCGCCGCGAACTATGAACCCGTACCCAATGCTGTGCAGTATACAAGACGACCGCGACACATTTTTACCGACTCTCCTGATTCAGTCACGTCTGCGAACGATCAGTACCAGCCTGTCTCTTCAAACAGAGCGTTTTCACGCCTATACATGCGTAACCACAGATCACGCCGCCGTGGTCTGGGGGTAAATTTCGCTCCCACACACCAGATTAGGCTCCCCTCGGCGGCGGCTCAAGCCTAGGTCCGTTCCCTCGGCGTGGAGCACTTGAGTACGCTGCTCACGCGATACAGTGACACAAAACTTTACATCACTACAACATCACCCACATTACTTATACACACACGTGCACGCCTACACGCTTACACGCTGTTTTTCTTTTTCAGAGAAATAAACGACAAAGAGTTCTACCCTTATTTTTCCCTATCCTATCCTATATAGTTTAGAGGATTTTTTCCGACACAAAATACATATAGGAGTTTTTCAGTTTTTGTTACACATACATGTTTCAATAACTCATATAAGTATATCTAGATAGCTTAGCTTAGGCTAGCTCAGAAAGGTCGCGATTTTTGCACAAAACCTTTCACAGCCCAAGCCGAGGTGTGCCGTGCACCCTTGAGTTAGTCGCCCAAACATCCCAAATCGGCTGAGTGCCTTCAGCGCTCGCCTCAATAGTTCGGTGAAGCTGTAAAGACCTTTCCAGGTCAACAGCGTTCTTATTTAAAAAAAAAATAGTGCCTACTAGTTCTTTAATAGCAAAAGTTTAGTTTTCTATATTAAATGTAAACGGCTAAGAAGTTAATACCTGGATGCTTATATTCTTACCAGGACGGTGTATATTTATGAGTACTACATATAAAACAACTTATGTTTAATTAAACGGTTTTAAATATTAAACATTAGTTTATTGAAGTTAATAATATTAAAGGTATAACGAAAGCCGAGATATTAATAACCGCTGTTTAATTTTCAATACAAAGAAATGAGTAACTCCATGATATATTAACAAATATTATGATTATTAATTCGATATTACAAAATTACATACATTTGACCTTATATTCGATATAAACATTATAATAGTAAGTAATAACTTAGCCAAATAAGCAATATTATTATGTTTACTAATGGATTGGGTTGGCAAATGAATAACGAAGAGCAAGGCTGGCTAGTTCCCAGAATATTTACAAAAGAAGCATTGTCACAAAAGCTGAGGCGGTCATGGAACTGTCATGTTATGTCAAGCTGAGCTAAAGAACCCTAACAAACTTGGCACTTCACTGACTCAACGGAGGGAGCCAGGCGACATTTCGCAATGGGTTATACGTATAAGGGTTTACATACATCTAGTTGTTCTATGGACATCTTATTTGGTGTACATCCTTACTTGTTTACTAATATTATAAACTAACTGTGCACGCGACTCCGTCCGCGTGGTTCCTAATGTAAAAAACAGTGACTAATTAAATCATCTGAATATTCCATCTACTTATCCACTTTTCGCTCGTCTTAAGTTGTTTAAGTTGCGTCGTCATTTAAATTACAATAACTTTTGATCGAATTAATCAATTTTGATGAAAACAATACTAAAAGTTACTCGAGAATTCGCTTTATGAATATCTAGGTGGGGTTTTCTTGTGAACGCAGTAGTTTAGCAGTGATGCATGTTCAAACAACCAGATAGACATTTCTAAAAGTTATTAAAATATATTTAGATAATTACTTACATACTTATTATATACATATATTATATACATATACTTACAATAATGATATTCATAAAGATGTATAAAGTGCAGACACGTTAGATTTACATTCTTCTTTTGATGTTTCACAGCTGCCAGGAGTACTGTAACAGCTCAAGTATTTTTTTATATATAGATGACCTTTTATAAATGTTAAATTATTTATTCTTACGCTGTATAAAGTAATATTATCTCTAAAAAAACTATGAATTATTACATATTATATATTTTATGCTGTGTGGTGCCGGCAGAGTAGAATAGCACCACCCCATATCTTCCCGTGGGTATCGTAAAAGGCGATTAAGAGAGTGTGAGATAGTACTGACTCCTTGTATTTTCTCACCGGGATACTGGACCATCTGTCCGAGTCCTTCTCTGGTCGTAACGGTCCCCGTTCCACTGGGTCTAGAAGAACAAGGACGAGTATGTGCACCTGTGTTTGCGCGTACACTTGTGCACCTTAATATATCCTGCGCATCTGACCGCTTCTACTACTGGACTCCGAGTACGCAAAAGTCCTGTGGCGATAGGTAAAGGTAGAGAGGTCTAGCCTGATGCAAGCTAGACTTTGTCTGATACCTGCACACAGGTGGTCCCGGGGGTGTGAGTACACGCCGTGGTCGTTTCCGCGCTGCAAATTTTGGGCGACGGCGCGGACTCAGCACTCGGGATGACAAAGCAGCCCTGTTTAGGGAGGCACTGCTTTCCCCGTTCAGCCGGGGAGGGGGCTAGAAAAGGTGCCCTAAAAAAATGCTCGTCCCAACTTGTCAGATGATAGTAACCGCGGCTATCATCGCATCATCCAAATCGTGGTCGACGTCGCAAATATAATTTTAAAAGAACACCTGTTATGACGTTCGGTGCGTGGAACGTGCGAACGCTTCTCGATCGAGATGGCAACGCCTCCCCTGAACATAAAACCGCCATAGTAGCTCGGGAACTTCATCGCTATAACTTGGATGTGGCTGCTCTTAGCGAAACACACCTTCCCGATGAAGGAGAGCTGGTGGAAGTAGGTGGTGGCTACACTTTCTTCTGGAAAGGTACCGCTACCTCCGAAACTTGACGATCAGGTGTGGGTTTCGCCATCAAAAATCACTTAGTAAAGCGTTTGGAGGAGTATCCTGTACACATCTCGGACCGTGTTACCACACTGCGCCTTCACCTGGACAAAGACAACTACCTTAATGTCATCAGTGTCTATGCTCCAACGCTAGACAAGTCTGATGACATCAAGGATAAGTTCTATGAGGAAGTGACTTATTGCCTCGATAGCATAAACGCCAGAGAGCAGATTTTATTGCTAGGCGATTTCAATGCCAGGGTTGGTCGGGACTATAGGCTTGGCCTGGAGTTCTGGGGAGACATGGAGTTGGCAACATGAACAGCAATAGTCAGTTGCTGCTCAGTCTTTGTGCTCAATACGGTCTGGCAATTACGAACACTATGTTTAGACTTGCCGCCAAGTACAAGGCAACATGGATGCACCCAAGATCCAAGCATTGGCATTTAATTGACTATGCAATCGTAAAGCAAAATGACTTCAGCCAAGTGCAAGTCACCCGCGTAATGCGTGGTGCGCATTGTTGGTCTGATCACAGACTTATTGTCACTAAGCTGCGAATCCGCCTCCGTCACCCGCGTAGATTTCCTATAAAAAAGCTTGCGTCTTTGAACGTGGATAAGCTAAAAGATCTCGCGGTTAGGGTGAACTATGCTGAAGCCCTGTCTAAAAACCTGTTGCCAGCTAATGAGGTAGGTGATGTTGTTGCTGCCTGGGAAACTTTGTCATCTCATATCATGGATACCGCTTCAACTGCACTAGGTAAAAAAATCCGTCGCAACGAAGACTGGTTTGATGGAAATGATGAAGTCCTGCGGGCAGCATTCGACAGACACCGAAACCTCCTGCGACAGCACAAAAGGCGAAGTGGAAGCATTGCGGTCATAAAAGGTAGTGACCTCGAATTGCGCAAGCTGTCTCGAAATATGAAAGACAAGTGGTGGCAGAACGAAGCTAGACACATGCAATGGGTCACTGATAGAAACCAGCTGGGAGAGTTCTACAGTGAGGTACGTAAGCTGATTGGTACAGCCTACCATGCAAGGGTGCCTTTAAGGTCTCTAGACGGTAGTCACCTGTTGACGAGCAAGGAGGATGTACTAAAGCGCTGGGCTGAGCACTTCAATACTCTACTGAATGTGAATCGATCAGCTGATCTACAAAGCATCAGTTTAAAGCCTCAGCTTCCTTTTGGAGTTGAGCTGGACGAGTCTCTATCGCATGACGAGGTACCTACTGCCATCAGACAGCAACAAAACAAACGGGCGGTTGGCATTGACCTTATACCGGGAGAGCTGATAAAATACGGAGGAGAGGAGTTGCACACATATATGTGTGGGAACTATTTGTTCGCGTGTGGGAGGAAGAGCGCGTTCCGGATACATTTAAAGTATCGCGCATAAGTGCTCTCTACAAGAACAAAGGTGACCGTTCTGACTGCAACTCATATCGCGGTATTTCGCTCCTTACAGCCCCCGGAAAGGTCTTTGCGAGAGTTCTCTTAAACCGCCTAAAGAACTTGTCCGAAAAGATTCTGCCAGAAACCCAATTTGGCTTCCAACCGGATCGAGGCACATGTGAAGATATATTCTCTGTGCGTCAACTGCAAGAAAAGAACAGAGAACAGGATCGTCAACTGTACCTTTGTTTTGTTGAACTGGAGAAGGCTTTCGATAGCGTGCCTCGGGAAGCTCTATGGTTGGTGCTAAGTAAGCTCGGGTGCACAGGAAAGTTTGTGAGACTTCTCAGACTCCTGCATGATAACATGCAATGCTGCGTTACCGTAGACGGTGAACAGATAGACTTCTTCCCCGTTACCTGTGGGGTGAAGCAAGGATGCGTCTTAGCACCTACTCTTTTCACCTTATACTTTGCGGTAGTAGTAAGAGAAGTCTTAGAAACTGTTTCTCAAGGAGTTCGCATCCGCTTCCGCACAGATGGCAGTCTTTTCAACTTGGCTAGACTTAAGGCTCGCACTAAAGTCTCATACGCTCTGATCACTGAGATCATGTATGCTGATGACTTGTGCTTCTTAACAGAATCCTCAGACGGCCTGCAGCAGCTGATGTCCGCATTCCACCAAGCCTGCCGTAAGTTTGGCCTGAAGATCAGTGTCAATAAGACGGAGGTGATGTCCCTTGACATACACGGTCACGAGACACTGACCATAAAACTTGGTGAGGATGTTCTGAAGCAGGTGGATAAATTTCGCTATCTGGGGAACACTATATCATCTAAGTGTGACCTTGATGCTGAGATCAATAGCAGGGTGGGTGCTGCAGCTGTGGCATTCGGTAAGCTATGTTCCAAGGTCTTCTGCTCGCATGATCTTAAGCTAGCCACGAAAATATCTGTTTACATGGCAATCGTGCTGCCTAACCTCCTATATTCCTCTGAGATGTGGTGTGTATACCGCCACCACATTCGCATTCTGGATTGCTTCCACCTTACATGCCTTCGTACCATCATGAAGATCAGATGGTCCGACAAAGTGCGAAATACTGAAGTTTTGCGACAGGCCAATGTTGGTGGCATTGAAGCTTATTTAATACGTCGACAGCTTCGGTGGTGCGGTCATGTATCTCGTATGACGGAGGAGAGAGTGGCAAAGCGCATCTTCTATTCTGAACTGGAAGCGGGCAAGCGGAATCCCGGTGGTCCCCTCTTCCGGTACAAGGATGTCCAGAAGCGTCATATGAAGAGATGCAATATAGAGCCCTCTTGTTGGGAAAGTTTGGCAGCACAACGGCCAGAATGCCGCAGGATGGTAAACAGCCAAGTACGCGAGTTCGAGGCTCAGTGTAAAGCTGACCTTGATACCAAACGCGACCAGTTAAAGGCTCGCCCTCCTACTGCCATAACATATTATTTTAAGAACGGCGTACTCGCGTGTCTTCAATGTTCACGAAGTTTCGCCACGAAGATAGGCTACATAAGCTATCTTCGAGCACACCAGCGCCGCTTATAAGTTTAAGGGTCAAAGTGGTCACCATGGCCGAAACCGGTCGGACCAATCATCATCATCATAATATGTTTTAACAAAGAGCCTTTAAAGTAACATTCGTCTACATATTTCTCAATAAAATAACTTTATTACATAATATTTTGGCAACTAATTTGTTATTGATATTTAATTTATCAAATGTTCAGTTACACATAATATTGATTTTTTTGCGAATAAAGAAGAAATAAAACATATTTACTTCTATTGCTGTAAACACGTGGACAAAACATATTAGAAGAAAAACAGAGTTACAAGGATGTACATAACACAGAAAAAGAATAAAGAATATACGTCAAAAACTATTATTGTTATACCACGGTTGAACTGCAAAGGCACACAATTCAACCATGTATTTAATATTCTGTGCTAGTTTAAATGAATTCGGTTTGATTAATTTTCTATCCACTTTTTATTAGAGATCGTGGACACCTGCGGAGTGGTACTGTACCTACAGTAGCCCTCGCGGCGACAGCGCGTGAGATTGCCTGCTTGTCTCCACTACACACAGTTTTCGTTATTTCCCTGCAGTCGTTTGTCATCTCTCACAACGCCCTCTCATATAAATACAAACAACCGAGGCGGAAGCCGTGAAATTTAGAATCCTTTGTGTCGACGCGTCGGCGCCACTTTGCCTTTATGCCTTTAGATCTACAAATTTTCAGATTTATTCTTTGAATAAATTTTGTGGTAGATGCCCGTCTTTGAAATTCAATTGGCCCGGGATCGATACGTTGACGAATCCGCTTTACATATTTTTAGTACGGATCTTTCTGCTTATGTTTAGCTCCAGTCCCTTTTTATAAATACAATAACAATTTTCTTGTTTTGACTTTAACACTCAAAGAAATAACAATCTATACTAATATTATAAAGAGGTAAAGTTTGAGAGTTTGTGACGTTGTGACCTTGTAGGGGGTAATCTCAGGAACTACTGGTCCGATTTGAAAAAATATTTTAATGTTATATAGCTGATCACGCTAAGACCAATAGGAGCGGATCACCAATGAAGAATGTTTCAAAATCTGGGTTTTTTTCGTTGAGAGTTTCCGCTGCGTGTTAGCGTTAGTCCAAAGTAACAGTATTCCACGCGAACGAAGGTGCGGGCAGAGGCTAGTGTTATGATAATTTGAAATGAAAAACAGGAAAATTTACAGAGAATGAGATGGTGTTACGTTGACAAAAACAAACAAAATTTTCAACTATTTACAGCCAAAAATATTGTACGAAAAATAAACCAATAGTTGATAGTTAAAAGAAATTAGACGATTTCCTTGCTATCTGAGTCGACATATACAATTATTTTTACTCTCAAATATATCAACAGACATCTCATTTCAAAAGCTGAAACTGTCGTAACCTATAAAATTCAAAGAGAGTTTGCTTTTATTTAAATTCTTATGAGACAAACCTACAAATCATCTCGGAAAAATTATTGTCCTTGTACCAAATAAATTATTTAAAAAAGAGTATGTTGTAGGAAACGAAAGAATTATTATAACGTTCGTATTACATCTATCGGATTATTGTGTATTTAGATATATCCGAACATATAATATTATCACAAAAGATGTAGCTCACCTATAAGAAGGCGGAAAGGCGGAACATAATTCAATCAGAGGAGGCAATTCAGTCTTTTGTATGTAAAGACCGCATCCGGACTGAAGAGCTATACGGACAAGCCACGATTCTTTAGATCTTTACAAGAATATTTATTATTTATTTGTATCCTGAAGTTGATATGTAGTATAGAATTGAAAAAAAAAATGGTGCTTTTAAACATACTAGTAATAATAGTTATATGTTATAAAAAGGGTAATTAGAACGTAAGAGTAAAAAAAATACATACACTCGAACATAGCAACCTCCTTCGCAACCTTTTTTGAAGTCCGTTATTGACGGCTGTTAAAATGGCTTTTTCATTTACATGTGTGTATATGTTATGTAAAATTCAAGCAGTAGTGAGAGTAATGCATATTATTTAAAATAAATAGATTTCTGCACTTTTCCGCCATATAAACTTAACTATGACAAATTGTAAGTTCATCCGTTCATGGAAATTGCGTAAAAAGGGGTACAAAGTTTTAAGCTATTGCATAGCTTCTATCGCGGGCCTTGAGCGTGGAGACCGAATCCAAAAATTCCGTAAAGAAAAACCTAACACCCCCCACTCTGCCTACCATGTAGCTCGCCCGAGCGTTCGCTTAACGTATATATGGTACGACTGTACAAAGCCCGCACGGATAGAGACTTTTTTTTTCCAAATGACTACGCTATTTACCCAGCAAGGTCTTAACAGCTTCACCGGACTACTAACGCGAGCGCTTAAGGCACTCAGCCGATTTTATTTTGGCAACCAGCTCAAGGGTGCACGGCACACCTCGGCTTGGCTGTTGCCTGTTGCATGCAAAAGTGCGATCTATCTTAGCTAACCTAGCTAACTATTCATATATATATGAGTTGTTGAAACGTAGGTATATGTGTACCAAGCATACACGCCTCAATAACTCCTTCATATATTTATTATCGGAAAAATGAGAGTTTTTCAGTTCGATAAGGGAAAAACAAGTAAACCCTTCCACTTTCATGTGTAAGCGTGTAGGCGTGCACGTATGTGGGGGTGATCGTGTAGTGTTGTAACAGTGATGTATATTTGTGTGTCACCGTATCGCGCAAGCAATGCACTCAAGGGCTCCCTACCAGGGGATCGAACCTAGGCTTGAGCCGCCGTGGGAGGCCTAATCGGGTGCGGATCGAGACGAGCTGCTCCGAAATCGGACGAATACGTAATCAGCTGTTTGCGAGAAAGTATACTGGTGTATAGGTATTTATCATCTATGTACAACAGTGAATATCTGTACTCGTATGATTTGTGTACAAAGTGTTTTCCTGAATAACCTACATGTATTGTAAGATACTTAAAATATTTTGAACAATATTAACTTATCATTTATTTAATAAAAGAAAAAAAATTGTTTTCTTATCGGTCACCACGCTCAAAAAGTGTAACTTGAATTAATATCAAAGAAAAAAAAACAAAGGAAAAAAAAACTGCATAAATAAAATAAATAAATAGTTATAATTGCATAAGTTAATAAAAAATGCTATGCAATAGTTTTACCGCGGCAGTCCCCGAGTGCCACACGTATTTTTTTGTTTCACGTATTAATATATATGATGATGATGATGTAGATACCTTTTTTTTTTTTTTTTTTTTTTTTAGGTGGGGAAAATCCTACATTGGATACCCTCCAGCCGTCGATGGGGACTGGGGCAACAGCTGAAGGGTAAAAACCCCACCGGCCGCGCGGCGCGATGATGTGAACCAGGGCTTGGATTGCGCGAGCATTCTCCGCACCCTGGTCACGCGCTCGGACCGCCCGCGAGATGGTGAACGGGCGGCCTACGTCTCGAGGGTGTTCTTGCACCCTCGTGCTTCCTCCAGAAGCAGCGGCCGTGGCCCGTGCCTCACTTCACGGGTTCCCATAGTGACGACAGGCGCCCCCACCTGCCGTCGGGAAATTACTCCACCGCTGTATTATTCACAGCAACGACGCTGGAAAAGGTACAACTTTTCGGTACCTGACAACAAGGACAGCACAAACATAAAAGGATGGTACAACTTAGCGGTACCGAGAAAAAAAAAAAAAAAAAAACCCACGACACACAAAAGCAAGACCAATTGATCCGAGACAAACTGTACCAGACTCGACCGACCCCTGACAGATGACTCCGGACCAACCAATCCAACACAAAGAAGATGCAAAACAAGGACAAAGAAACAACCAACCGAGACCACTCAATCATGACCGAACGACCAGGACCAACGGAAAGGGGACGAGGAATGAAAAAAAAAAAAAAAAAAAAAGAGAGAAAAACCAAGAAGCAAGACATACTTAGGGAGGTCTGTTGTCAGAGGGTATCCTCCGACCTCCACGCCTAGCTCTTCCACGTCGCTGAGCAGGGGCATTTGGCTCACGCTCCCTACACCTCTCAGCTTCCTCTTTTGTCCGAAGAACGCTCTCACAAAACGTCACAACGGCCGTCCATGACGATTCGTCCTCGATCATGGCCTGAGCTATACACTGCAGGGACAGGTCTGCGCCGACGCTAGCCACCAGTTCTGCGCGTTGCTTGTCCTACGCTCGGCACTCCTGAAGTGTGTGTATCGCCGTGTCGATAGCGCTTCCGCAATGGTGACACCTGCTCGACGGTTCGCGTCTCGCAATTCTGCATAGGTAGTCACCAAAGCATCCGTGACCTGTGAGCATTTGTGTCAGGCGAAATGTTAGTGTGCCGTGTCGTCTGTTGACCCACTCCCTAAGTGTAGGACGGATTGCCGCAACGATCATAAACCCAGCACTAGGTACCTCCAACTCCTCCGACCATCTCAATAGTACCTCCTCCTTCAGGAGCGCCCTCTGCACTTCAACTTCTCTGGGTGCAGGCCTTGCGCCTCTAGCCATCCTATCCGATCGCCATGTGTACATCACCGCATAGGCCTGGGCCACCAACTCCCAAGGCGGAGAACCCGCTAAGAGGCACGCCGCGTCGTGGGACACTGTCCTGTAGCCACGGATGGATCTAACAGCCATGACTCTTTGCACATTTCGAAGCACAGCAGCATTGGTCGATGATAGGGCTTCGCTCCACACAGGAGCTCCGTACAGCATCATGGCCTGAACGACAGTCGTGTACAACGAACGGCATTTACCTCCAGCGCCCCCGAGGTTAGGTAGTAAGCCTGCAAGGGCGGTAGCACTTCGCATAACTTTGGGTGCAAGGTCCCGGAAGTGTGCCACGAAGGACCATCTGCTATCCAAGGTGAGTCCTAAGTACCTTATGTTAGCACCGATCTTAACTCTTACTCCATCTATCTCCATGTATGCGTCCAACGGATGGACTCTACGAGGACCATAGAAGCACATGGCCTCCGTTTTCTCCAAAGCTACTTGCAGGCCCAGCCTCCGTATTCTCGCGATCACATGCGCCACACTCGCAGAGCCCAACTGGATTGCATCTTTGAGTGTTTTGCCACGCGCAGTCACCAGAGTGTCATCTGCGTAACACGTAAGAGCCGAGCCACGCAGCAGGGCGCCTCTTAAAACCCAGTCGTAAGCTACGTTCCAAAGTAGTGGTCCAAGGACGGACCCTTGGGGCACCCCACAGAACACCTCTCTCCGCTGCGTGGAAGCATTTTGCCCAGTGTACACGATATGCCTATCCTGCAGGTAGGACTCGATTATCCTGCACAAGTATCGAGGCACATCGTGATAACGAAGCGCGTTTCTGATCATTGCCCACGGAATGCTGTTGAACGCATTTGCGATATCGATTGATACCGCCAGCATCACGCCACCTCGAGAAAGAGCTTCGTCAGATAGGGCTTTGACTCGCAAAATTGCGTCAATAGTTGACCGGCCTTCCCTGAAGCCAAACTGAACATCAGAGAGTCCGTGGCCCGTTGAAGTCAGGTGGTTAACTAATCGCCGAGCAATTATTCGCTCAAGGAGCTTTCCAACTTCGTCTAGAAGCACGATGGGCCTGTAGGCTGATGGTGACTCTATAGGCCGTCCTTGCTTTTTTAGAAGTACCAGTTGACCAACCTTCCATTGTGCAGGGAACGTTCCAGACCTCAGGCACTCGCTGAAGAGCCGTCTCAGTCTATCACCAAGTGCTTCCATCGACAGTACCCAAGCGCGTCCAGGGACGCCGTCCGGTCCCGGGGCTTTATTTTTCCCACGTAGCTTTGCTACAGCCGAGTGTAATTCGGATTCCGACACTTCGGGCGCCTCAGGAACATCACTAGGCCCAGATGTTACGGGCTGTTCCGGTACGGGTTCCAGTAGCCTTGGGAATAAGACTCCGAGAATCCTATCCAACAATTCTGGTTGAAGCGTCTGGGTAACGGGAGGGGCCCATGGTCTCAGATGGCCCAACACCGAGCGATACGCTCGCCCCCAGGGGTCGTTATCCAAAGCCTGCAGAAGCTGTTCCCTAGCGAAGGCTTTGGCTTTTCTGATAGATGCCTGAAGAGTCTTCTTCGCTACTCTATAAGACTCGAGGAGTTGCGCTTCGATTGCACTATCGCGTCCGCGGCGCCTTCTGCGATGTCTCTCATATAAGCGACGCGCGGCAATGCATGAGGCACGCAATTCTGCGATCTCAGACGACCACCAGTATACCCTGCGTCTTGACGATGGGGTCTTGGCTCTCGGCATGGTGGTGTCGCAGATTCGCACCATGGTGTTGCGGAACCAATCCAGCTCAGAGACAATATCCACCGGGCCTTCTGGCAGTGGAGTCCAGGAGGCAACTATGGCGGCTTCCGTAAGAAGGCCTGCATCGAGGCGCTTGATAGCCCACCTCGTGGATCGCGTGACCTCTCTATTCAAGGCTGGCGCTATTACCATTTGTCCAATGGAAAATCGTATGTACCGGTGGTCAGATAAAGATTCAATGTCGATCACCCTCCAATCTTGGATCTGGCGCGCAATCTCTGGTGTGGCAAATGTCAGATCGACAACTGATCCACCTTGATGTCTCACACATGTGTATGCTGTTCCCCGGTTGACGACGTTGAGACCAAGTGATATTATCCACTCGTGCAGCAATCTGCCTCTCACGTCCGTTACAGGTGATCCCCAGACATACGATTTGGCGTTAAAGTCGCCAGCGATTAGAAGTGGGCAAGGTCGCGTTTGCTCAATGAAGACCCCTATTTCCTCAAGAAAGTCTTCAAATTCTGCTAGACGTTTGTTGGGGGAAAAGTATACTGCGACTAAGACGACGCGTCCCCAATCCACTGCGACGAAACCAGTACCTTTCAGCTTGATTACCAGCATCGGGGCATTGTCTCCGGGTGTAACAACAACAGCAGCTGTGCCTGTTAGGTCACCTGCCCAGTTGTCTCTGTTCGGAACAAAATAAGGCTCAGCGACTATGGCAGCCTGTATCGACCATTCCGCCATCGTCTGCAACAATAAATCTTGTGCAGTGGCGGAGTGATTTATGTTCACTTGTAGAACATTCAGTGCCATCTTATGTTTTGGGCGCTCCTACCACCTCTTCCTCTGTCCCTGTTCGGGCACTGGGTATACCTTTCGGTAGTCTCTGGTCAGGCTCCTTTCTGTTCCTTACCACTCTACTCTTCGCATTTTCAGGGCGCGCACACGAGATGCTTCCCAGCTTATGGTCCGCCGAGCGTCCAGCATCCTCGCAGACAGAGCAGTGTGGGGCTGCGGTACAGTCTTTGGCCTTGTGTCCAATCTGCCCACAGCGGTAGCACTGGCCACTTCGATCTAGGTTCGAAGTGCAGCGCTGTTTGGTATGTCCAGCTTCCAGGCAGCGGAAACATCGCTCAGTTCTCGGTTGCAGCAACTTTGTCTGTACTGCAACCCATCCGATCAACAGCCGGTTGACTTGCAATAGCTTTTTTGCCGCTGTTACAGGACATCGCACCCATGCACTGCTCGAGCCGTATGGTGACCTACGTATTTCACCTACCTTAATTTGGCTCGCTGGGCAGCCTCCTTTCGCCGCTAGGGCCGCAATCACTTCGTCTGCCGAGACTGAATCGTCGAGACCGGTTATTCGTAATTCCGAACACTTTACTGGCCTTGAGACTAAGACGCTTCCTTCACCTAAGTTCTCCCGAAAGATTTCTTTTAGGTTTTCCGCTAGGCGATCGGCTTTTTCGGAACTCGACACTCCTGGAACTTTAAGTATTCGAGCTCCTGTCGCAGCTTCCTTAACCCTAATATAGGGTATTCCTATGCCCACTACGTCGGCCTTGCCCTTGGCTAAGGATAGCACTCTCTTATAGGTGACATCACTACTGGCAACCTCCGTTTGGATAGTCAGCACGATGGCCGAGGTTCGAGGGGCTACCAATTTAGCCGAAGGTGGTTTCGGCGGCCTCTTCGTCTTTGTCCCTTTGGCGACACCACGCTTGACTACTGTCACCCAATCATTGTTGCCAGGGACAAGGTCAGGTCGGGTGGGATTAGGGTTCTTTCTTGCTGCTTCGGCTTCTTTGGCAGCCATATTCGCCTTCTTCCTTTTCGTGGGCATCTTCCTAGCGCCTCCTTGGACTTCTTGGTTTGGCTGGGTTGCCACTCGAGCTTCCATGGGTATGACCTCAGTCCTTGCCTCTAGGGCTCGAGGGATCGCTCTTGTGGTCGAAGCACTTGTAGGGTTCGTCCCCAAGCGATCACGACGTGCATTAGCAGAGTCCAGTTTTCTCTCCAGTGCTTCGAAGCGTGCCCCAAACAAGCGCGTAATCTCCTCCACCAACTCCCGAGGTGTGGGATTAATCGATGTAGGGGTCGACTGCTGACGGGAGATCCTGGCCATTTCCTCCTTCATCTCCGCAATTTGTCGCCGCATTTCCGCTAGCTCGTCTTCCTGTTTGGAATAAGCCTCCCGCAGCTTATCATGCTCAGCCAATAACTTCGCCATCTCTTCGGGGACAGAGCGGCTGCCTAACTCGGCAATTACATCCTGTATGGATGCCGCAGCGTCTTTCAGCAGCCTCTGGAAAACTCCTTTTAGGTTCCTCGAGTGCGCTTCTACGTACAGGATCCTATCCACGTCAGCTAGCACCCTTTTATTTAATTCAGCCGCCAGTTGTTCCTGAGGAGCCTTGGCGATCAAACCCTTCCGGGCTACTCGCTCTGCTTGGGCCTCCTCGACCATTCGGCGCGCCACCTCCTCAGCTTTCTGGCGATCCGCCACTTTCCTCTGGTCCTCCTGCATCTTTTTGGCTTTCGCCAAGCCGACATACTTCCCCGTCGTAGGTGGACGCCCTCTGTTGTCTTTGGCAACAGGCGTGCAGAGTCGAAAGGTCGTAATTCGAGGATCAGAACATACCGAGTCGGAGTCCGATACGCAGGTCTCCATATTTGGGGCCTCACTCCCTTCACTTTCAACCGCTGACTGATAGTCGAGAGAGGTGGACTCCTCGACTGTCTCAGCCAGCAAATCCGTAGTCCTTTCCGTCATAGCAGTGGTCGTCATTTGTGTGTCAGGCTCAAGTGTCCTTGTTCTAGCTCTGGTTGTGATGTTGGATCGAAGCAAAATCTTGCCCCCCCTCAGAAAACGTGGGGCTGCCCGAGCCAAAAGGCTCGGGGAGGGATTCTCCGGCTCCTGAGGAGCCGGTACCCTCCTAGGGTAGTACCTTTTTTGACCTTGCTTTCATACTTGTTGAGATCGAGTCCATATACATAGCCGAGGTCATCGAGTGAGGAGGATTTGGAGTCCACTTAGCAAGCCAGAGTCGTGTCAGGTATCAGCCGTCGACCGAGAAGCGGTCGCCGTTGCCCGGGGTGCACCACGAGGAGGTTCCTGACATTCGCACCCCTGCCTTAACTCTAGTAATAAAATGAATATTTTATATTCACGTCACATTTTAGTAATAGGAGTATGATTTTTAATTTGTTAAAAATGTTATCATGCACAATATTCGAAATTATTGAAACACAAGCAAAATCTTTAAACATATCATAACGTTTATTTACATTGAACAAATCTCGGTGTAAATATTTTAGTAATTAAATATATACGATTTTTGTTGCCAAGTTATCATAAAATAAATGTCTCTTCCCAATTCTAAGTAATTACCGAGGATACAAAACGGTAGCGACTGAATACTTTAGCGGGACGTCATCTTGTTACAAGTAGCTAATTTTTAAGTTCCTTCGTTTTCTTTTTAATTAATTTTGACAAATTACCCTACCTTCTCAGTTCTCTTTTGCTTTCGTTTAATTAAATACTGAAGTGACACTCGCCAAACGGGATCCTTGAAATGATGTTCAGAATTACACAATAAAATAACAGAGAAATACTTATTTATCTTGATTTCAGAGTTTTCCTCTTATTCCTTTACCGTGACAAATACATGATACCGAATAAAAATGATGAAAAAAATAGAAACAGGGGTGCCGTAAAAACACACGATAGAAGTGAGACTTGTGTATCTTAGGGAAACAATTTAATTATTTATCAATCACTTTTAAATAGCATAAATTGTTTTCAGTGATCACCACACCGCCTGAATGCAGTACACTTAACAACAGACAATGCGAAAGGAAGAAAGCAAGAAGAGCGTATGTCTTGAAGTGTTAGAATAAATATAATATGTTATGTATGCATGTACCCTTAGAGCACGACGCTTATGTATGAACAGTCATTAAACAGCTTCCTTATAATACGGTCGACTTTTATTCGACTCACACTAACCCCCAACATTACAGTCTTATCTTACTGTTCTCCAATACCCGAAGACAAGCAAGAAAGACTCTATCGGACATAGTGATTACCTCCACCAGTTTTTGTCACACAAAAAGGTTGCAGATCAGAATTTCAAAGCTTTCCAGAAGGAGCTTTTCTTCGTAAATTTTGGCATTGACGCAGGAAGTAGAATAACATGCTAAATATTACTAGAAACCTAAATTAGGTTTCCATATTACATTTTATTAATCACTCTATATATAATAATTCTTATGTTCTCTCTCTTTTGGAATGTTAATATCACAAAAGAAATGCCGACGCAAAAGCACCCCTATCGACTCACAGATAACTTGACAAAGTAAAATGTAGGTTCACGAAGTAACAGAATGAATTGCTTACATTTATCTACCCATAATTTGCCGAGATAAGGTCCACAATAGGGGTGATTCCATTGTATTTTATTTGCACATTCTTTATATGTAAAGGTAAATTTAATAAAGGTATTTTTATTGTCGAGGATTAGTTCGTTCACTTGACGGTCAAAGATTTGATCCTACGTTATACTGAAATTATTTGAACTTGGATTTTATTGGTCTATAAAACTATTGTGAGGAAAAAATATTTGAAATATTGTTTGTAATGAATAAACTCAAAAAATACTTAACCGATTAAAAACATAATTTCACCTACAGAAAGCTGTATATTATCAACAAGTAAATTGGGCTGTATTTTAAAAACTCACACTAACGCGTGCGAAACCGCGAGCAAAAGTGAATTATAAATCAATTTATTAACTCCTATTTGAGTTTTTTATTAATGCCATCGTATTTAATATTATATAAAGTCCAAAATGTGACTTATTGGGCGAATAAAACATATGACACATCTTTTTTTTTATTCACGTTGTCATTAGAATATTATCATGTAAATGTTTCTGTTAATCTATTCTTGATGAGATATTTATTCGTTTGTGGTAATATCTCAGTTCATGGTATATCTGTGGCGTACTGTTAAAACATAAAAAGTTTATTTTCATGCCTTAAATATTAGATTTAAAATTTAAAATCTTCGGTAAATATTGTTGTTTGTCGATAGTTTAATTTTGATAATAAAGGTGATACAGCTTCAAAGCAAACGTTATGACCCAATCAAGAACTGTCAATAACAGTTCTCTGTGACAGGTATTTGAAACAGTATTTTAATTACAACGTTTCTTACACTTTTACAACAAAGATAAATGAAACAAATTATTATCTTAATTATGTGAAAATTGTGTGCAAATAATATATAGTTTGTAATATTAAAAAATATTATAAGGTTACTTGGATTAGTCTGTGTATTGGGAAATATATACTTTTTTATATATTATAGGGGGCAAACGAACAAGTGGGTCACCTGATATTAAGTGATCACCACCGTCCAAAACACTTGCATCACCAGGGAAATCGCAAGTGCGTTGCCAGCCTGTGTTTTTAGTATGGGGAGGGAAGGAGAGGTGGGTCTCCGGCGCTCTCACTGAACGAAGGAAATGCAACAATGTAAGTCCTGCTACTTCACGTCGGTTTTCTGTGAGAGAGTGGTACTACCCCAGGCGAGCCGACCCATTCATGCTGAAGCCAGTAATAGCTTCAGCGTGGCTCTACCACCTACCTGCCTACCACCTCAGCAATTCTTTATTTGTATATATTCAGGATCTCGGAAACGGCGTCATCTATTTCAATGAAACTTAGTATGTAGGTTGTTTCGGGGACGATAAATCGATCTAGTCAGATTTTATTCATAGAAACCTTTTTTACTCAGAATTCAGGCAATGAAAAAATATAGCTAGAATATAAATTTAGCCGCCGCTGTCAAAACAAAAAAAAAAGCTCAGACGAAAATTGGTTGCTTCGAAAATCCATGTAAGCCCAGTTCGAATTCGAGTGTGTATAATTTTTTGGTTTTTTTTTTTTTTTTTGTAAAAAATGATAATTTTGTAAGGTAAGCCTAACAATCTATTTTAATTAAATAAATAATTTTATTACTATAATTATAAGAGGGATATCTTTTTTAATTTTTTTTTCATTTAAAATGTGAATTTTGTGAGGCAAACCTAACAGTTTCTTTTTATTTTAAAAACGTTTTTTAAAGAATCGAGCTATGCTCGGTCGCCCAGGTACTTAAATATTTTAAAGAAAGCATACTCTGGTGAAACTTAGAATCAATGACAGAACAAATTTCCATGGTATTTAAAATTTTTATGTGTCTGTCTGTTTGTCTGTCTTGTTTGCACAGGATTCACGCAAAAAGTACTGAATGGATTTTGACGAAATTTGGTGTGGTAATAGTTTAAATACCAGTATAACATATAGGATATAAATTATGCATATATATAACATGTGTATATATGTCTATTTTACAAGAAAACACCAAATAGAAAGCTTATTATAAGATGGTTCAGTATGTGAACAGTGTCTGGAATAATACCTCTCACTATGCATACGTCAAAAATGAATGTAGCTATAATGTTTTTCAAATTGGTATACGATGTACAACTAAATGTTCTAGTGCCATGCCCGTCTCAGAGAACAAAATCGTTCATGAAGAGTGAGGCCATTTAAATTGTTAATGTCGAGTCTAAACATAAAATACAATCGTATGATTAGATTAATCGCTGTTGTTTATAATTGAAATTTCACACGTAAGTAGTCGCGAGTATAGCTGGTGCCATTATAGAAAAGAAAACATATTCCAAGCATAGGGGTACGTTGAAATTTATTTAAAAAATGGTATCTAGTTTTTAAATCTGATTATATTAGACATTTACCAAACAAAACATATAAGACGTGCTTTATTTAAAATTTCAAATACGTCTTTTATATCGTCTAAGAAAACTTTAATAAAGTTCGCTACGTTGTGTCTTTTATCTTAAACATAGTAATATAGTAGACATGTATTTAACAATATAACATAGAATTACGCTAAAATAAGTGAGAATAAAGCGATGTAACAGCCAATAACCCGCTCACCTAGTAAGTACGAGGAGCAGACGACAGCTTGCGGTCGCTTTAGGACGACGCCATTTTCACAGAGCACTATTTTTAAAATACAATATTTTTATTAAAAACTAGCTACAGCCAGTTATTATAAACTCATTTCTTTGTAATAAATAATTTAGATATAGCAAAACAAATGTTATGTCAATATTCTTGGTATCACAACTGAACGTGCTAAAAAAGTATAACTATAAAAGTAAGCATACTTTTATCGTGATTGCTGAAGCTATACAGACTGAAGCGTTAGATCACTATTTAGTAGAAAATTATATTAAGTAAATAACATCAAAGCATCCTTAAATAAAAATAGTTGAGTTAACTTTGAACTCCGTGAAGGCGTAAAATACGTGAAATTGTGGTCATTACATGTTTATCTCCAAGCAACATATTTTAATTAAATGATTGTATTTTTTTATATTTGCAGTAACATACCAACAGTGCCAACCTAATTCAAGTTCAACCGTCAACCAGGGACACGTGTTTTCATTTTTTTTTTTTGTTTTAGTTAATTTCTACTAGTTTCAGATTTAACTTTACCAAGTACATCTCGCGCAAATGAAACCAAACTTTTTTTGTTGCAGTAATACGTTGTAGCGGCCAATCAATTTCAGGCAAAATTGCAAAGTAACGTCGAATATAATAGTTAATTTTATATTTTCGAAAAATTACATGAAAAATTCCAATCAAGTATACTTCATATCTCTTTGAAGATCGAATAATTTTTGTTAAGTTAAATTCATTACTAATTCAATATTTTTCTCAGTATATACACCAGATCAATTTACACTAAGCACAAATTAGGTGTGTCAGATTGATATCATTGTGACACACGTGTGATGTCAAATTAGGATCACGTGTTTACTGGGTTATGACAATAATGAGAACGTGTTACTGTTTTTATAGTGATTGGGTAAAGGTCTCTTCCCGAGGAAATAATGAACTCAATTACCAAGCGTGACTTTTTTTGTCTCTACAGTTTATTTATCTCTATAATTCCTCCAGTTTTCTTTTACATGTTTTCTTTACAATCAGCCAGTAAAGTTACTAATATTTTTGTGAATTCTGAATATTTATTTGTGCCGTAGAAAACGATAATTAACAATAACATATCATTTAATCTAATCATTCCATCGTGAAATAAATATATGCTTGTATTAAGGTTATAATAATAAATCCATTATTACACAATTCAACGTCACAATAACAATAAATAATATAATTTAAGAGCGCGACCACATATCATCGCTACGTAATGATTAAGAAAATAATTAAAGTTTTTTTACAAAGTAAAACTTTTTTAGTCAAGTATTTTGTATAATGAAATTATGAATGACTACTTTTACTTTTTACTAAAAAATATTTTTTTTTTATATCATAGGAGGCAAACGAACAGATGGGTCACCTGATGTTAGGTGATCACCACCGTCCATAGACACTTGCAACAACCAGGGGAGTCACAAGTGCGTTGCCAGCCGGTGTTTAGGAGGAGGGCGGGGGGGACACGAAGGGAAGGAGGAAGGGGAAGGGTATGTGGGTCTCCGGCTCTCTCACTGACCGAACGAAACGCAACAATGCAAGCACTGTTACTTCACGTAACAGTGAAGTAACTATTTTACTAACTTTACTATTTTTTACTTTATCGCTATTTTCATGTGAAAAATGTACCTAATGGCGCGTTTAAGGATAAAAGCCGTCACGTAACCATCAGATTTGATTAAAGTCCCATCTGCCCACCAATTCTACGTTGTACATTGTTTTCCTAAGTGCCTTAAATATTTGTGTATTTTGTTATCAGCCAATTTGGGTCTTAAATACAATGCTTTCTTTACAAATTTTAAATTTCGTTTTGTTTCTTCTAAAGAGTACTTGATCACATGGTTCTAGATCTCGTTTAGATGTTTATCTAATATAAATTGATTTGCATAAATATAAATCGAGGTTGAACATTAAAATATATGTAGGGGATTTAATAATTAAAAATAAATATGTCTATATATTAATACGTGAAGCAAAAAAATTGTACCCCTTTTTAACCTATTTCCCGTCAACGGGTGAACTTGAAATATGGCATAGTTTAAGTTTATATGGTGGAGAAGTGCAGAAAGCTGTTTATTTTATATAAAATGTATTAGAAGTACATTAAATTTATTAAAATATGCACTAGTCACACTTATAGTCGAATTTTACACAACATATACACACATGTAAATAAAAAAAACATTTTGACAGCCGTCAATAATTACGAACTTCAAAAAAGGTTGTGAAGGAGGTTGCTATGCTCGACTATATGTATTTTTTAACTCTGACGTTCTAATTACCATTTTTCATATTACATTCAACAATGATATTATAAAAGATAACTATTATTTTAATGTTTATTATTTTTTATGGTGAACTCACTTCAAATGATGAATTAATAAAAAAATGAGCCAAATAATACTTTATATAATCAAAATAACAATTTTGTTCATAAAAGTATTCCATGATTTAGACCTTCGCGGTTACAATGTTGCAATTCAACCTCATGTATCAACAAATAAGAATTTATTTTCAAAAGCTAATGGTAGTATTAAAAACATCTTTATCTTGGATTCACAATTTGATAGTATTGCGCATTCATTACTTCCCCAACGATGATACTGGGCATATCACTATTTCTCATAATGAACAGACTATATTTAATTCAATATCACTCAGAAATACCACCCCAGGGTGTCGTGTAACATTAATTGAAAATTGTGTCACGGGTTGCGATAAATTTCTTTATTTTATGTTTGCTTAAAATTTGAGAGCTGTACCACGTGGTTTTCGTTTGAAATTTATAATTAATTTCAATTTTCACTTACACATAGATTTTTTTTATGTTTATATAATTAAAGATCATAACTTTTTTGAACCTTTGATTATAAAAGAAAATTGACAGAAGAACTCTGATAAAGTTCAGACTTTACAAAATCAATTAACTATGGTCGAATGTCGATCACTGGGCGCCCACTAGTTATTTTAATTGTATGACTTTTTGATATCTCTCGTCTGACAGGCGTTCCACGACTTATAACTTTTTAAATACTTGTTAAATATTATTACCCGGCAGCTATACATATGTTAAATATACACAATATTGTACGTAACTTAATCTACGCTAACATCTTCTAGCTTCTTTATTAACGAACTCTCCGTTCCATGAACGCCTTAAGAAAAACGTTTTGTTACCCTCGTCCACGTGGACGTGTTAAAATATTATAAGGCTTCTTAGATTGTTTCTTTTTTTATTTGTTTTGAATTCGTTAATCTCGGAAAGTAATAGTCAGGTTTGATACAGTCGAACCTGAGGAAATGGGTCGGGGGGCTCCTCTCCTCATTGCACATGTGAGGCTGACGAGAGGAGGCGACTGGTTGTGTACCCAGTAGTCTCTCTAAAGTAGGACGAAGCCTGGCATCTACTTGCCAGGCTGCCACAGGGGCGGTTCAAGAAGATAGCAGGTTCGATCCCTGACCACCTCTACCATGCGGCGGACGGTATACCGTGGGGTTTTAGTGCGTGCGGGTCGGATAAAACCCACTACCTCCCCCGAGAGGGTGGCGTATGGATAAAGCATTCCCTCACGTTAACAAATAAAAAAGGTTTGATATTTTAAATCTATTTATTGAGGAAAGTTATAGGAGACTTAAAATATAGTATCATTCTTAAAAGTGGAATAATCACTATACATAGTGTAGATTAAAAGCGAGTACGAAGCTACGATGCAGTCAGATTATATAGCGCGGCATGGGCTACAGAAAACTGATGGCGGGAAAAGATAAACGCGAGTAACACCACAGGGTGCACCTATACGATAGCAAGTATACACAGCAATTTAAAAAAATGTCTTCCCTTTACCGAATATATTATGTTTGATATATTAAAGGAGTATTGTCAATAAGTAGAGAATAGAGGCTATGCAGTCTATTGTATTTTCCAAGCAAACAAATAGTGTACATCAAACTAACAATGTAAACTTCATAAACAATGTTACATAGTTGAGAAACAACTCAATCTAGTCACGTATACACCATCCAGGTACCATTAGAAAGTACTAAGTGCCATAGTAAAGCAATGTAACGGGTAACCAACACAATATATAATAGTTGGAAATTAGTTACCGTCCTCTACTTCAGCGAGGAATTTATCACTAAAACAAAAACTTTATATTTTAAGATAAACATTGTTAATAGAATACTTTAAATGGTTTTTTTATCTTTTCATCTCACTTAAGTAATATTGTAAGTACAACAGTTACGTACAGACCAGTAATTATATTAAAATTGCAAAGGAAAAAAAAAATCTGTAACAAAAAATCTTTGATGTTAAAGTCTTAGTAGGTGGTAGAGCTACACTGAAGCTATTACTGGCTTCAGTATGAATGGGTCAGCTCGCTCGGGTTAGTACCACCCTCTCACAGAAAAACGACGTGAAGTAACAGTGCTTGCATTGTTGCGTTTCGTTCGGTCAGTTAGAATGCAGGAGGCCCATGCCCTCCTTTTCCCCCGTCCATATCCCTTTTCTTCTTTCTCTTACCCCTCCCACCAAATACAAGCTGGCAACGCACGTGCGACTCCTCTGGTATTGCTAGTGTCTATAGGCGGTGGTGATCACTTAACATCAGGTGGGTTGTTCGTTTGCCTCCTATGATATAAAAAAATAAAGCTTATTAAGTGATTCTTGAAATTACATCTCTGTTTTGCTATAGGACAGCATTACTCGGAAATTTGATAATAATGTAGCCAAATAAAGATGAACGCTATGACTACCTGTTTTTTCAGTACACGGCTTAGTCACAGTATAAATATGAGACACAGTACGGAAACTACGAACAAACGCTCGAGAACGACACACTCACACAAACACGCGCATCGACGAGAGGTTTTGAAAGAAATTCTATGGACAGCACCGCGAGGTTCACTTAGGGATCGTGTCGATGCGCATGTTTGCGTGTGCAGGTGCGAGCGTTTATAGGGAATTTCCATACTTGGTGTCATGTGTACTGTGGCTTAGTTCTCATATATACCTTCAATGAAAAGTCGAGCATTTTGTTACAATGCTCCGATACTCCTTCCATGTGAGCTGCTACAAAGCAATTAATACAACTTACTAATTTCAATTACTATGTCTATGTTAACAAAATCAATATATACCATAGTATATATTGATTTTGTTAACATAGACCTCATAATGAATTGGAGTTCTTTACTCTTCTTCTCAATATTAAAATAAAATCCTCGTCGGAGAGACACAATAAAGGAAAAATGGTCAATGTTTTCTCTTATTCCACGGGACCCCATTATTATACAAATAACTGCACAGTAAAATATACGTTTTATTTAAAAGGTACCGCCGTTCACGTATAACACAAATTGCTCGTATAATTCAATTATTTTCTTTTGTTATTTTAAATTAAATCTGCGGCGGTTGTGTGATTTGACCGCATTGCCGTTGTATGCAAAGTTATCCGTACATTGTGACGTATAATCGAGGTGCAAATAATTGGACTGTTTAATTTCGATTTATTCTCATATTGAAAATAATCTTCAATAATATATACATAAAATGCGGTACTGTTGTACGCGCATCATATAAAAATACTGGATAGATTTCGATCAATTGCTTTTAATTTCACTTGTTAGACATCTGTTTCTTAGCTATAAAATATATCGCGATATCTGTACCTAAAGTTATTAAAGTATTAACTTACTAGTATTTTTTTTTTTAATTTAAGATCTATACGTTCAGAGATGTGTGTTTTTTGCGGTGAAGAAGTAGGGGGGATAGAGTAGTGGGTAGTAGATAGTATTTATATATACTATGTAAGAGTAAAAATATCTTTACAAAGTTTGATTGCGATAATCATCATGTAATTTGATATGTATGTATATTTAAATGCTAGACATAGTTACTCGATTATTTGCAATTACTGAACTATTTATCACAAAAATTATAATAGGAGCAAATGATAACAAACATGTGCGGAGCCGCGCACTAGAACTAGTACTTTTATAAAAGCTATAATGAATACAGATAGTAAGAGAGTATATGTTATATTAAACTCTTACTAAAGTAAATTAATTGCAAACGGTTCACTTTTAATTCCCTGATAACTGACATAAGAACTATAAAAATAATATTAATACTTTCTTATAACAAGTTGAAATATTTTGTTACATATAGTCTAAATGGTATTCAAAAATTGATCACAATGTCGAAATTAAATAAATATGTATCTAATACCTTTAAACGAGCAATTCTTGTATCTTTTTATATTTGTATATATTCAGTGTCTCGGAAACGGTGTCATCTATTTCCGTAAAACTTAGTATGTAGGTAGTTTCGGCGACAATAAATCGATCTAGCTATATTTTATTCAAAGAAAACTTTTTTAACTGAGATTTCAAATAATAAAAATATATAGCTAGAATATGAAGGGAAATTTTGCCGCCGCTGTCAAAACAAAAAAAAATCAAATGGAAAGTAGTTGCTTCGAAAACTCGTGTAACTCCAGTTTGAATCCAAGTTATAATTTTTTTTTTTTTGTAAAAAATGATAATGTTGTTGACAATCTATTTTAATTGAATAAATATTTTTTTTATTATGATTATAAGAGAGATAGACAGTTTTTTTTTTATTGATGAAAAATTCTAATTTTGCGAGGTAAACCTAACAGTTTATTTTAATTTGAAAAGAACCGCGCTAAGCTAGGTGGTCCAGGTACTTAACATTTATTTAATATGGATATTTTATTCATCAAATTTAATTTACTAAGTAATTTCATTCTAAGTTTAATATCATACATTTTTAATATCATTAGAGTTATTTACGAGATTATATGGATAAATATATAACGTTAATATAGTGGTTTTAAATAAATAACAGATAACAATAAATAACATAAAACATTCCCATTAAAATATAAACACACCTTATAAATCTTATATACTAATGAATACAAACTAGTTTACCTACGTCATGTCCAGTTTTTATAATTTCAAATGTAAATAAAAATCATAGATCACTGTTAAATAACTCGAAATCATCGTCAATGACGCCGTTATTTATTGATGTTTGTTAATCATTTTTCCATTTACGCCGCGGTGAAGTCATATAAAAGGGATCGACTGAGATCCAAACCAGTCGCGTGAGAAAAGCGAGTTCAAAGCACAAATTTGAAATTAATTTAAACCGGTGTTAATATCAGTTGATATATTTGGGGCCACAAAATTGTACCTAGCGAATTAAACAAATACATCTTATTACATACAGTATCATTTGCTTGCGGCTTAGATAGCTCTAATGTACATTTTACCTATCTTTAGGGGAAGGTATTTTTTGCTAGACAGAATGTACTCTATAATTGTGACAACGTGTAGTCAAAATTTCATGATTGAGTAGTTAAGACGTGAAAACATAACAAACAAACGCACACTTGGATTTATGTTATAAGAAGGATCTTGTTTTTTACTTGTGATCTTACCTGTATTTATATTAAGAAAGAATAGTAGTAGAGCCGCGCTTGTAATGGTAGTGCCACGCAGTAGTGGTAGAGCCACGCTGAAGCTAATTTCAGCACGAATGAGTAGGCTAGTCCGGGGTAGTACCACCCTCTCACAGAAAACCGACGTGAAGTAGCAGTGCTTGCATTGTTGTGTTTCGGTCAATAAGAGCGCCGGAGGCCCATGTCCCACTCTCTCCCCCATCCCCTCCCTCTTTCTTCTTCTCTCCCCCAAACAAAGGCTGGTAAAGCCCTTGCGACTGCCTTGGTGTTGCTAGTATCAATGGACGGTGGTGATCACTTAACATCAGGTGGCCAACTTGTTCGTTTGTCTCCTATGACAGAAAATAAACAAAAGCGAAAGTTGTGCTTTCTAAATCATCTGTGGCAACTGTGTAAGTTATAAGGAATAACTGTTATAACTTATATTAAACCTTAAAGATATATTCGAAGTGACATTTGAATTACTACTACTAGATAGCAAAATAACCTACGACAAATGTTCATTTCAGATCGTCGCTACCTATATTGGCCATTTTATATCCATTAACCTTGTTCCTTTAGTTGCCGTCTTCCTAAGTGCGATAGTAGCGACATTTATTAATTGATACATCTGTCACAAAGATCGTTATTATTAATGGGTAGTAATGTATTTCAACAGGTGCAGTGAAATATAAATAACTAGTCATCGAAACAAGAGTAATTTAGGCAAGACTAAGCAACGGAATTCAAGGAAAGGAAGATTTAGTAAGATATTGATAATTAATGTGAAGAATCTTGTATTACGCTGTGGCGAAAAAAATGCATAATAATAGTTTCATTTGTATCATTTAATGTCAAAAATATGTAATAAACACAGTTGTTTCAATCTATTTTAGTAATAATATGGAAAATATCATTAAAGAAAAAACAAATAAACATAAACACACTAATTGTGATTATGTTATAAAAATACCTAGATTTATTATTTAATTTTATTAGCCAAATAGCGAATAAATGAAAATGGAATGAATCTTATTTAGTAGTTATAGATCTATGAAGTGTGTTTTATAAATAAAATTCTAACGGACAAACAAACACCTACTCCTTGAGTCAAATATCTAAAAGTATTGGTATCTAATGCATAAAAAATACATCGATCAATATTTATATTTCATCGGCCTCAAGTGTACGGTTCGCCGACGGGCTCTTTGCGTTTCAATAAATCAGAAGAAATGACGTCGGACGCGTTAGCAGTCATCGTCTCACTGGGTGGCCGGACGGCGGACGCATTCACGCCTATTTCACGCCGCAATGTACAGTACAAATAAAATCAGCCGTATAGATACGGAAATAGTTCGCTTGGGCATGAACCGTAAATATCAAGAAAGTATTATTACAAACATGTATTGTTAGATGGCCAATAGTTAACTTGGTAAAAGTTTGGTATTAGAATAAGAAATAGCAATATATAAATGTAAGGGGCGTTTTTTAATTTCTAACATATAAATTCAATGATTAAGATGTAGATCTGCGAATTGTTAGCAACTGTATAGGGCGCAATTTTTAAAACCCAAAGAATACTAAGGCGAGGTGAAATCAACACCCTTATAACCGTTGTTATCATAGAACGAGTAAAATAAGTATAAATAAATACATATACAATGCAATAATTATCATGAATTATTGAAAAATAAAATCCTTCTCATAAACATCATTTAATGAATCATTTGAGAATTATTGTTATGGCTTGAAGTATGAATATGAATATTTATAAATATACCCTTTGAATTACCGAAAGATACATTGGAATATTATCAAAATAGCTTAATTTGATTAGAATATTAAACGTTCAGGAACTATGAAATCAAGTATAATATTTACATATAAAATCACATAGACAAATGGTGTTATAATATCCATCGGGAATTTAGAGTTAGTTCTGGTTATGTTATTATAAAATGTGTTTTTGTTAACACATATTTGAAAATATATATAAACAAAATAAAATACACGATTTATTTTTAGCATATTCCATCATAACAGAAAGCTTCTTTACATAAACTGTACTTATAATATTTAATAACATTTAAAAGTATTTCTTGGACTGTGGTAACAACAAAAACTTCATAGAAAAATACGCTCATGGATTCGATACTCGGCGTGGGTTTCTGAGCTTCTTGGATATTTTTTTATAAAACTGGTAATGTATAGAGGAAGGCTTATGCCACTATATTATTATCATTTTGTTACATACACACTTTTAGCTCTTACTATAAATGCTTACTATAAATGATGTTCTTGGAGATGTGCTCTACATCAGGGCAGATCGAAATCATTTAAACTTGTTTCAACAGACAGCTACAAAAAAATTTTAGGGATTGAATAACAAATAAATTCTTTTCATTTTGTATTCAAAGTAAATAAATTACAAACTCGTAATAATTACATTACTTGAGATAAGACTTTTCATGAGACTTTTTAATAGAATTAAGGGCTATTTTATTGCCTTTGATATTTGTGTAATAAGAAGCAAAATAATATGTCGTTCACATAAACGAAAAGTTAATTTGGAATTGCAAAGGCAAATTGTTCGCTATTATGAACAGTTAATTAGTTCTCGTAGTAATATAAACTTTAATTAAATTCAACATCTGCAGAGAAAACACGATTAACCTGAAACAAATAAAAATAAACGGATGTCAGTACAGTCTGAAACCTTAACCCGTGGCATATAGGTAAACGAGGCACGAAAACAGTACAAAATAGTGAAACAAAACACAAATTACGTTTTTACAGTCGAGCAACAAGCAGGAACACAAGTTAAACAATTCACTAAAGCGGCACTCGGGAAAGTCGTTCGATGGAGAACTTTAACAGGTGAACGTTCATATTGAGGCAACTGGAACTCATTGACAAGATACTATCGTTGATTTTATGAACAATTTTTCTCTTAAATCCAAACAAATGAGGCGCCATTAGATGGAGTGAGAGTGCTTAATCTATTTCTGACGAGTTCAGTGACGCCGACAGAGACAAATCGACATTAGCCTACCCACACGGCGCGCAAAGGCGTTTCACTTCTGTTTCAATTCCACTTTTATTTGCGGATTAACTTCTTATTAGTCATTGAGCTGGGACGCCGCCCGAGCCTGCTATCACGAGCTTTATGAATGGCTCAATTATTTTGCCAATTCAGCAATTCGACTGGAGAATTTAGTGTTATTTAAATTTCTCCGAAACTCAACCCATCCATCTGACTTATGTTTAAGCTTTTTGTCCTTTTGAAAGAGTGTTATAAATAAAAAAGAATAATGGTGATATTATACATGTTAATCATTATAAAAAGTGGCCAAGATGTTTAACATGTGTAACTCTTTAGTGTTTCAAGTAACGCGAGTATTAATAACTTGACAACGTATTTATGTTCTCCCAGAGACAGCGGTAATGGTGTCAATAAATTTTATGCGATTAAATATACTGTTAAAGTGACAGTGAAATATTTAAACCATAATAAATTCGGTTTAAAATAATACCTACGTAAATAATATCATCGAAGTATAGAAAGGCAACGCAACATTTATATGGTAAAGAAAACTGCTTCTTTGGAGATCTTAGTTTATTATGACGCCGAACGGATATATTAGTGTTTCATTATCAAAGTACTTCATTTCCAATACTAGACTATATTTGGTAGCTAAAACACTATCAAAATACCTATTCGAATAACCAACAATAGGATTAATTCTTTTTCTTTCAAACAAATTAGTGGGTTAACCCGTATTGGAGGCATTAGCCGGCTTAAGAACTGAACAGATTTACATTGACTTTTTGTCCGTTCTCATTATACTGGATTGCGTTGTGTGGTAACAATTTTCGTTTCCACTATCACAGTAATTCAAATCGTAATCATCATGAAATAAGAAACAAAATCGTGTCAGTCTAGTATTATTTAAAATAAATATTCGAAAGCGGAGAGAAAACACGTATTTCAGTACCGACAAGTTGAAGAATGTCGAAATGTGTCATCTGTCAGTCGGTATTTAAAACGATATGTTATTCTGAAAGTGTCTCTCGGAGTGGTCTCGTCCATCGTGTTTCTAAATAGTAAAGGCAGCTGTCTCGCTGTAAAGATTACGTGTTTTCAGAATTCAAATGAAAATTCCGATGTCGTTGAAGCACCTTATAGAACTGAAATAAGCATACTAACCATATAAATATATCACTCTATGTAGATGGTAGAGCCCCGCTGAAGCTATTTTTGGTTTCAGCATGAATGAGTCGGCTCCTCCGGGGTAGTACTACCACTCTCACAGGTAACCGACGTGAAATAACAGTGCTTGCATTGTTGTGTTTCGTTCGGTCAGTGAGAGAGCCGGAGGCCCAAGTCTCTTCTTCTTTCCTTCTTTCCCTTTCCTTCCCCTCCCCCTTCTCCCATATACAGGCTGGCAACGCACTTGCGACGTCCCTGATGTCGCTAGTGTCTATGGACACTGGTGATCACTTAACATCACGTGACCCACCAGTTCGTTTGCCTCCTTTGATATAAAAAAAAATCACTCTCTTGGTATTAACACTTATCTTTAATACATTAATCGCTAGTATACCTATATTTAAGTACCTAGTTGTGCCTGCGGTTTTACCTGCGTGTTTTTTTTAAGTAAAAACTTCTTCAGACAAGTTGAGAGATGTTTTGCAGGAGATAAATTTATAATTATGCGTCACAACATGTTAGTAAGTTGTCAGTAGTAAGTGCTTACACGGCTTGCGTCAAATTAGCGACGTGTAGAATAAGAGCCTGTGTACATTTAACATTTATATTTTGTATTGAGATTTTGCAGCCCATAATAGGAATTAATAGATTGTATAAAAAGTATATAGTTATTATTGGGAGTGCTGTTAGATGTGAAAAAGAGACTAATGATAATAATTTCAATTTACAAATTGTGAAATATACATAATTCATAATTATTTTAAAAATTCAAAAAACAGATATTCAATTCTATTGCTTTGTGTTTTCACTTATGCCGGCAATCCCTATGATTGCCTCGACTTTTTTATTGTATTAATTTGTATTACTTGTCAAAATAGGTATTGTGTAATCATTCTCCGTACAAATATCTATAAAAAAATAATGTTCACGGTATCAAGAGAATGATTTAGAAGTTAATCTGCATTGTTATATAAGTTGAATTTAAAACGATGATCACTCAGTTGTTACCGTGATCTGACACCGCGTCAATCATACATTGGTTTGAATTCTTGTAAACAAGTGGAAGCGATTTTGTGAAGAAAAATATCGTAATGGAACAATAGCACTGTGGTAGGACTTTTACTAAGCCCTGCTGTGGCCTCCTTCTGCGAGGTCGTCATCTCACAGAAGGAGGCGGCGGAGAGGGCCCGGGAGGTAGATCCGTGAACTGGCCCTCTTCGCCAAAGAACCCTGCTCTTCTTAAGAAGGGCGAGACGAAATGCCCATCTGCTCCCACTACCGTAGCTGAATCTGAGGGGATGGGTCGTGGGGCGTATCTCCAGATTGCACAGGTGAGGCTGACGACGGAAGGCGACTGGTTGTTTACCTAGTAGCACTCGCCGTTTTTCAGTCTAGACAGCAGATTCGATCCCTGGCTGCCCCTACCATACGGCGGATGGTGCACCGTGGGGATTTAGTCGAACATTACCCACTCACTCTCCGGAAGGGTGGCGTATTCATAAAGGATTTCCCCACGTTGATAAAAAAGGACTTTTACTAAGCTACCTAGCTAGCTACCGCACTCATCTTGAATATAATTCACTAAGCACGGTATGTGTGTTCTGAAAATTATATTGGACATCCAGTTGTATGTGTGTTTACATTCATATTCAGTAAAGACATCTATCTAGACGCTAAAATTCATTAAGATCTCTTATTAATATCAGAGATTGCAGATACCCCCAGTGGACTGGATTTTATGTGTTGTGCAGGACATATTTGGAGACAGGCTTTGGAAGTGGTAGAGCCACGCTGAAGCTATTATTGATTTCAGCCTGAATGGGTCGGTTCGTCCGGGGTAGCACCACCCTCTGACAGAAAACCGACTTGAAGTAACAGTGCTTACATTGTTGCGTTTCGTTCGGTCAGTGAGAGCGCCGGAGGACCACCTCCCCTCCCCGTTCTCTTTCTCACATTCCCCTTAAACACAGGCTGGCAACGCACTTGCGACTGACCTGTTGTTGCTAATTTCTATGGAAGGCAGTGATCACTTAACGTCAGGTGACCCGACTGTTCGCTTGCCTCGTATGTTATAAAAAAAATGGGTGTTCAACGTATACTATATGCGTACATACATATAAAATAACAGTTTCATTACCATAGAACAAGCACTCTTAAATTGCAATCAACAAGCCGTGTGTGACATATTCCACCTGTAAGATATACTATGCAAATAAAATATAGAATTAATAAATAGTTTCGTTATAGTAAATATTTTGAAAGAAGGAGACCGTTAGTAGATTCCTTGGAGAAACATCAAAAGTATTTTTCATAAATATTTCAAAGGAATAACGATCATATCATATATGTAGGGCAAATTAAGTTTGTACGATGAAACGAATTTATGAATATAAGGCAGACGCTCTCAAGCGAAATGAACTGTAAAAGGCAATAAGTTCAAATATTTGTGATAAAATAAACCAAGTTTATTTGAATGATATCGTCACAAAACTATATAGTTATATAAGAGATACCTGCTATACACTAAAAACGGAGAAACATAATCATTAGATAACGTAATTAGTTGATACCCTCGAGTTTATGCTCGTAAAATGATTTTTTGTGCCGTGGAAACTAGTTGATTTATCCTGATTATTAGTATATACTGTCTTTTCCTAACCTTTCTAATCAACTTGTTTGTCAAAAAGTTTTTTAAGTTTCACACGTCTGGCATGTTAGAACACATCGTAATTCAATAGGTTAAAGCATTAAGCCTTGTTATTTATAAATAAAATATAAAAGTACGTTAACAACCAGGAATTATAAGAATTTAATGAAATCAGATTAGTATGTTCCTATAATTTTATGCTTCTCTTAGACCAGTACTAGAGATGAATTAATTGATTAATTTTTAAAATAAGCCATTGGTTTTTTAACTCAGAGTTAGGTATATGACAGATATATATTTTGTACAGCCTGATATTTAAATATTATTTAGCACAAATTGCCTTAACTTAAAATTGCTTTTCTACTACTAGTAGAAAAAAGGTGTTATCGATCTGGAATTATATATCGAAGAGCTAGAAGATCGTTCACGCGTATACTATGATTATTTTTTTGAACCGGGGCATAAACTTGATAGTGGCGTACCTCACTCCAGCTTTAGCGATAGATTAATTTAAAAAAATTAAACACTTTCAATAGAAAAAAGTCAATTATTCACATGACGATTCTCAAGCCGTCATTTGGGATTTACAAGTTCGCTTGTGGTGTAGGTCTGTGTTGCGCCCTTTTTACAAGTCGACGGTTAGATTTACAGGCTATCACATGATAGGCACTTTGCGGATCAACATTTTTCTTTCGAACTGATTACGCTATTGGCCTGATAGCCTTTTACACCTTCACCCGAACTAAGATGAGCGCTTGAGGCACTCAGCCATTTTTATTTGTCCACAAGCTCAAGGGTTCACGAATCATCTCGGTTTGGGTTATTGCCTATATAAAACACTAGGAATCTAACTTAAGCTATACATACCTGTATACTTTAGTGAGTCATACAATTTGACATGTATACCTTACCAACCTTCATGTATATTTTAACTGTTGTGTCGCCTGTATCTCCTGTTCAAGAAGCAGCTACGAGGGCGAAGGAAAAGGGATGGTTAGCCTAAGTGGGATTAACCCTCTAAGCAAGTTTTTTTTATTTTTAATCATATTATTATTGTGACAACACTTAGAACAGTCGCCCTGGGCGGGTGCTTCAGTTTCCCTCGCGCTCTTAGATCCAGGGCTGATAATTAATATGGTGTATTGAAATTAAGAGATTTACAAACTTTTGTAATAAGGTTATTAGGACTCGTATGTTTTTAAACGGTACCTAATTCCAGTTTCAATCGCAACAGCTTCTAATATTGTTAATACGACTTTATTAACCTATTAATACAAAATAGAATACAAATTATACTAAAACAGAAATGTTAAATTAAAAACTATATACCTAGTGTTGCCATAAATACTGAAACAAAGAAGAAATGTTTTTCTATTGCAAATAACATTTATTACTTTTACATTGTGTTAGTTTAATACATAACTATTATATAGATATAAAACAATTTCAAATATAAAAGCTTATTCGAAGTGGTCTCCGTTGGCTGCAATACAGTCCTTTAAACGTTGAAGCCAGTTATCAATAAAAGCACGAACTCTTTCCATGGAAAAGTTATTCACTGTTAATCATACAGATTGTTTTAGGGATTCCAAATTATTATGGCGTTTAGAGCAAGCCGTAATCTCTAAAACTGTTCAACAGTTAAATCAGTTTTGTACGTTGTTTTTTATTTAATTCAAGTAAACAATAAAGCAATTATTTTACGAGTATTTTGATTAATATATACGCTATTATTATAAAAGCGGATATAACTCTGTCTAATAAAACTTATAATTTAGCATAAAAGGATCATTGCCGGAAAACCTACAAAGATTATTCATTCTAAATATACCTGAACGACGAGGATAAATACATGAAAGAAAGTCTAAGTCTAATAAAAACAAATTTAATTAAGGCATAGCCATTTAAAGAATATATTAAAATTGTATACACAAAGATTACACAAAGAATCTTAAAGTAGATATATAAAGGGTTCCTGTCTATAATGATGTGGGTGTTAAAGTTATCTAATCAAGGAATTAAGGTAGGAACAACTTGCAAAACGTTTCAGTTCAGTTATCAGTGAAGGTCTGACAAGGGTTCCGTGAGGCCGGGCTGAGTCTAACTTTTAAAGATTACCTTGTAAGTACTTAAGATTGTTCAGTTTACGCTACTGTTTATGTAAGACCTCCTTAACAGGTAGTTTGAATTGGGAACTGAAGAACGTTGAATTATCTTGGGGTTCCTTTATAATTTAATTAATTACGTTTTGTTTTATTGCAAACGAAATAGTTAATAAATAACTTAGTTGCTTTGTTTATTCATTAATTTCATTATATCGATATAAACATTTGTAAAATACTAGATCAGACGATGTAATTTGATTACTAAAATAATTATATAATATTTTGAAGAGGAATTTGGTATATGAAATATAATTAAGTCAATACTTTTACATGTAACTTATATTTAATAATATGAAACTGAAGAAATTGTTAAATTTTTTGCTGTTTATTAGAGTGCATTAATCTCTGAAAGTACTAATCAGATTCTTTCATTCTATCATTGATATATCGAGAAATATTTTAGTCTATATAACATTAACCTATAATCTTGAATAGTGCTGGAAATTCCATATAAAATTGTAGACCAGAATGTAGGACACTATGAGGGTAGAAAGTTTCAGTGCGATCGAATCATGTAGCGTGATTCGGAATATCATTAGAAGCGGCTTGTCTCTCGACAAGAAACGAACAATACCGAGACTGGCCGAACTGTGAATATAGGTAAGGAAGAGTTATATCATAAAGATTCATTGCATAGGTAGTTCCATATGCAACAATCTTAAGTACGAAATATATACGAAACTTGATTGCGTTGACAATGATTCAGAATTTTAACAATTAAACGCGAGTAAAAGTCTTAGATATATCATGAGAATTTAACGATGTATATTACGATCACTGTAGTATATATGTATGTAATTTGTTTCAGCTTACCTGATTGCTTTGACAGTGGTATATAATTAAAGAAAACCTGACTGTAAGCTTTGGACACAATAAGTATTTTAGTAAAAAGAATTAAGTATGTATAAAATTCATAATATCCATGTAATCTTGTATATTAATATAACCTTGTAATAGGAAATGAGTAATGAAATATAAAGTTCTACTGTTTGTATTAACGATGAACTCACACAAGTTCCGTAAAGCAAATAAATTGTACGTTGCGCCACGCACGCGTCTCAGACTGAATGCGCCTCACCGACCGGTGTCCATAACAATAGACATTACGATGTAATTTTAGCAACATCATCAATTAGTCCCTAGCTTCGGTCTCAACGATAAACGAGCTACAAGAAACATGCTTTATATTTAAACTCAAACGAGAATTATAATTTACATCATCGGCCGTTTCTGCTACATTATATTTGCAGTAACATTATGTACTTATGTTAAAAGTAATTTATTAAATAACTAGCTTTACCGACATCTTTCAACGCGTTTGTTATATTTGTTACTATTATAATTTATTTATTTATTTTATTTTTTATTTTTTTATTAAAGCATGACAAAGTGACTGCACTATGCCTGATGTTAAGCATAATACAATCCAAAAACATCGGCAACCACCGAGAGACAGCATATCCATCGCCGGTCGCCGCTTTCATACCGGCCATAATGACGAAAGTCGCCCGGTACTGGATATGCACAGGCTGATCCCGAAACGCGACATGCAGAAGCGAGTCACTATGATGGGCTTTTTCGCCATATACATGGTGGTTGCGACTTAGTCGGGCTGTAAAACCCTACCACCCCGCTATCTCCATTGCCTAGTTCGTTGATCAGCAGGGTGCACTACGTGCAGGTGAGGTTGGCTTGGGTGTCTCAAGTCTTAAGATGTTACTCGACACCCGTTACAGACCCAAATTTATTGTATTAAATAAATACCAAAGTTATAAAAGCATGGGTATCTATAAATATTCTTACGTAAATATCTATGCAAGCCATTTTTTTATAAGAATTGATTCTTATAGAAGTCACAGAATAGTGGTTAGTTATGGTAATTAGACTCAAGACAGTTTCTCCGCGAAAAAGCATTAAGGTGTACCAACTTTCATGAACAGTCAAATGGTACTGGAGTTTATTGATCTCAGATATACCAATATCCATTTGTATATATCTACAGTAGATTTATAGGTATATATGTATAATTATATAATTCTATGTTTATCAAAATACATCAACCTACACATTGGTCTTCATTACGCGATTCTCTAAATTATGTTAAATTTAGTTACGTATTAATTAGTTGTAGTTCTTCTTATAATTATCCTTTCATATTGTCGGCTTATATAGACATATAATCTATACATCTATATCTATACTATAATAAAACTGTAACAAGTCGAAATCTGTACATTAAATATTTTTTGAAAATTTTAATCAGGATAGGCTATGTTATCGATATAGAAGCCAAAAATAATCTTTTTACAATTTTTGTCTGTCTGTCTGTCTGTCTGTCTTTCTGTCTGTCTGTCTGTCTGTCTGTCTGTCTGTCTGTCCCTATGCACACGCATCACTCTGAAACTACTGAACCAATCTTGACGAAACTTGACATAGTGATAGCTAATATTACGAGATTACATCAAATATACTTTTTGTCTCATAAAACGCCAAGGGTTCTCCAGGATAAAGGATTAAAGTCTAGAATATAAGCCCGAATTACTCTGAAAGTACTGAACCAATTTTAACGAAATTTGACACAGTGATAACTAATATTAGAAGACTACATCCAGGATACTCTTTGTCCCATAAAACGCAAGGAGTTCTCCAGAATAACGGACGAAAGAAAAAAAATTGTAGTTCATGAGATTCTTAATGGATTTTGGTAATTTTCCTTAGTGCTATTTACAGCAGACAGATTAGTTAAAAATTCAAGTTATATAGGCTACATAAAAAAAAAAAAACAAATAACCAAAAAAAACGACGGGGTTCGAACCGTCTCCCCGTCGATCATGGAAGTAGTACAGAGCCGCCAACTTTACCTCTAGGCTACGCTTACATAATAATTTTATTCAAAAATTTCAACTGCTTCGAAAACGTCCACAAAATTATTAATAACTAATCTATACTATTAAAACTGTAACAAATCGAAATCTGTACATTCAATATTTTTTGGAAATTTTAATGAAGGTAGACTATGTTATCCATATAGAAGCCAAAATTAACACAGTGACAACTGATATTACAAGGCTACATCCAGGATACTTTTTGTCCCATAAAACGCAAGGGTTTTAAATTTAGAATAGCTGGTTAATACTGTGAGAATTGGTCGATGATAACTGAAGTAGGTTATAAAAGTATTAGATATAGCATTATCAAGATATATGTCATAGTGTGATTTTACTTTCTTTGTAGAAGGGTGCATACTTTCAGTTCCGAAATTATCGCTGTCCGGCATATTTTAAATTAAAACACTGGTTACATTCACAACTGCGAAGGGTGTTTCATAATTTATAAATAGCGTTAAAAATGCGTAGTTTAGTCCGTGACAGTCAATTGTCTAATTAAATAGTAACAAAGAAATCAGTGAAAGGTGCAAGCGCGGTGTGTTTGGCGGTATGTCAAAGGGCGCCCTTTGTGCATGCCGTGTAATACTGGTACGACGAGTGTTCGACAAAGCAATTTGAATGTTATGTTTATACGGATAGAGTTGCAGATGTTTTTGAGTACTTCGACAATAGTGCAAAGTTCGTATTATAACCTGTAGCTTCGGAAATGTAACGTCACAAAAAACCATAATCTTCATCATCATCATCACTGGCAGTTCTTCTCGACCTAATGCAGAAAATAAGCCTCCTCTCTTTTAAAAATAAAAACATGTAATTGAAATCTATCGAGTAATTTTTGGATGTACGTAGGTCAGACTTTGGCCAGTGTATATGTATATTAGTAAGATTAAAAGTAGTCCGGTGAAGCTGTTAAGACCTTGCTAGGTCAATAGCGTAGTCAGTTCGAGAAAAAAAAAAAAAAAAAAATAAGATTAAAAAAAACCAATTCCGTAATATTATAAAAATATTATATTACACCTAATTTAAAAATATAAAAAATACATATACCTATACATTAAAAAAATTACTGAAGATTAATTTGACCCGTAAAAAGCTAACATCACGCAATATCTCCAGGCGGTCACCCATCCAAGCACTGACCATTTTTTTTTTTTTTTACGTGGGGAAATCCCTTATGGATACCCACCCTCCCGGGGGAGAGAGTGGGATATGTCCGACTCGCACGGACTAAAACCCCACGGTGTACCGACAGACCGTGATGTTGGGGCGGCAAGGGATCGTTCTATGCTATTCCCCTTGAATAGCCGCCCCAACGGTCCACCCGGCGGAAGGTTGCCGCCGGGCTCCTACCTATAGAGAGGCAGCTGGGCACACGCTAGCTGCTCCCCCTCGTCCGCCGGATCTGTGCAATGAGGGGATGAGCCCCCCGACTGCATCCCCTCAGATCCGGCTACGGTGGCAGGAGGAGTTGGGCAAAGCGCCGCCTCCTCCTGCCAGTCCTCCTATGGTGAAGACGGTTACTGAGGGGGTCCGCCTCGAGATGACTTCCTCGCAAAAGGAGGCCACTGCTCGCCACGCCTGTTCGCTACCGAGCATGGACGAGACCACGCTCGGCAGCGATAAATCCTCTCCTACCACCGCCACCAGAGTGCGGCGCTCCACCTTCCACGCAGCACACTCAGAGAGAGTGTGCTGTGCGGTATCTTCCTCAGCGCCGCACTCATGGCAGGCAGCGGTCAGCTCCCTGCGAGCGATCCGGTGCAGGTACCACCCGAAACAACCATGTCCGGTCAGCACCTGCACCAGCCTGAACGACAAGGAGCCCCATCTCCTCCCAATCCACTCCCGCAGGACCGGGCGGACGGCGTCGACGGTGTGCCTCCCGAAGCGCGCGTCCGCCAGGTCCTGCATCCACCTCCCTACAGCCTCTTCTCGCATCTCCCGCCTTTTAGCTTCTATCTCCCTGGGAGCCGGAGGATCCAAGCACTGACCACGCCCGACATTGCTTAACTTTGGTGAGATCGGACATGAACCGGTCGACGTTGACGACAAAGCATTTCTATCTACGCGTCTCTCTGCCATAATTGTGACGTTACATAATATTAAATAGAAACAATTTGAATCTTACAATCATACAAGTAGGGTTGTAAAGGTTTTTGAGTATAGACTTTACTTTTAGGTATAGACATATGTATGCTGCCGCGAGGTTTTTTTATAGATAATAATATGTTCTTTAATATTGTAGAACATATTTTTGTTCTATCATTCATAGTTATCGGGGCGCATGCGATGAAATACATTTTATGCCAAATTTTTTTCATACCTCTGATTACATTATTGCAATTGTAGTAGAAATCCCAATTTTTTTCTAAAAAATAAATATAGCCTATATTACTAAGGGTTTTTTTCGAAATGTCTACGCTATTGACCCAGCAAGGCCTTAACAGCTTCACCGGACTACTAAGGCGAGCGCTTAAGGCACTCATCCGATTTTATTTTGGCAACCAGCTCAAGGGTGCACGGCACACCTCGGCTTGGCTGTTGCCTGTTGCATACAAAATCGCAACCTATCTTAGCCAACCTAGCTAACTATTTATATATGTACGAGTTGTTGAAACGTATATGTGTACCAAGCATACACGCCTCAACAACTCCTCCATATATTTATTATCGGAAAATTGATAGTTTTTCAGTTCGATAAGGGGAATAAGTAAACCCTTCCACTTTCATGTGTAAGCGTGTAGGCGTGCACGTGTGTGGGGGTGATCGTGTAGTGTTGTAGCAGTGATGTATATTTGTGTGTCACCGTATCGCGCAAGCAACGCACTCAAGTGCTCCCTACTGAGGGATCGAACCTAATGGGAGGTCTAATCCGGTATGTTACTAAGGGATAATGTAGCATTCTAATGGTAAACGAATTATCGAAATCCGTCCAGTAGTTTGAGTTTATTCGTAACTAACATACAAAAATACTACGATTCCTCTTTATTATAATAGTTTAGAAAAATAATTTGAATCTTATGCTTTACTGATAGGGTCGTTAATAGTGCGAAGTTTGTGTGTAATCACCACGAACGTCGCCATGGCCGATTTAAGTTTAGGGTGCGCCTATAGATGTTTTACATAAAAAATCACATATAATCTGGGTATATGTTTGAGTGAGACCGGGGATAGTTAGGATTCACAATTGGAAACGGTAGTTGTGGCTGCAATCGGGTGTCAGTTTTATTCAATTTTATCGCTTTTAAAAATACAATTGAAACCAGTTATAACCAATTTGGTGCAGACGAAGTTGCACGGGTCAGCTAGTATAATATAAATGTAAATCTATCGTGTCTGTACTGTTACGTATTTCGTGAAAAAAATTCAATCATTTTTAGAAATGTCTGTTTGTTTGTATGAACACGTATCACTGCTAAAATACTGGGTTCACAACAAAACTTGACAAATCATCAAGCATCCTCGAGTAACATATAGGCTTGGTTTTATTAAAATCGGTTCACTCTATCAAAAGTTATTGTAACTTTAATGACGACACGACTTTAGTACCAGAGAAAAATAGATAAGTAAATTGACTTAATACGTTTAGTTGATTTTGTTACTTACTGTTCTTCTACATTAGGCACAGCTGGTGTTGAATAAAACTCCTAACCAATATTATAAATGCAAATGTGAGTTATTTATTTGTTAACCTTTCACATAACTATTCAACCGATCGCCATTTTTGCATACATATTGACAAGCATACATAAAAATATAGAGTGCTTTTATCCCGAAAAAAAAGTTTCCTAAGAATGGGTTCTAATACACATTGATGCTAGCGACGTTGGCTGATAAACTTTTATGATGTTATTACGAAAAAGTTAAATATGTATTGAATACTTGCTTTAAAAAGGTTACATTTTAAATGCACCGCGCTCGCAGAATCTTCACCATCTTGATGTTTTGTCTCGGTTTGGTTAGGTTTGGTTAGACTTGCGAAAAAAGATTAACGCAAACTTGCTTCGGGCGTTCGCGGTGCATTTAGTACGTAACCTTTTTAAAGGAAGTATTTTTTTTTTTTTATTGAAGCACGACAAAGTGTCTGCACTATGCCTGATGGTAAGCATAGTACAATCCAAGAACAGTGGCGACCACCGCGAGACAGATCATCCATCGTCGGTCGACGCTGTCAAGCCGGCCATAATGACGAAAGTCACCCGGTATTGGATATGCACAGGCTGATCCCGAAACGCGAAGCGCAAAAGCGAGTCACTATGACGGGCTTTTTCGCCATGTACATGGTGGTTGCGACCCAGTCGGACTGTATAAACCCTACCACCCCGCAAGTGTTTAATACGTATTCAACATTTTTGTAATAACATCGTTAAGTTTTGTATAATCTATATTTCCAGGTCTAAAACGGTCTCTTCTTATCAAATTGTGTTTAAAAGATAACAAAATAACTTTATCGCACACTTACCTTTAATTTACAAATTTTAAGCAAGCTATTTACTGTTACATTAATCATGTAAAAGCTATAACATAATATTTTCACAGATAAATTCAGCTTACAATATATGGTCTGTTAAGTAAGGAGGAAATGTCATTAGAGTTTATATAGGATATCAATCTAGGCTTAAGGATTAAGGTAGACCCTGTTAATGGATACGAATTACAGTTGTTTGTTTGTTAATCTAATAATTAGTAGGTTCCTAGGATAAAGACATAATAACATTAATAGGAAGCTTTCAATGTTTTAGATAGTAGACGTTTTAGGTGAAATGTATTCTTTTGTCAATTAATTTCTTTTACTGCTACTGAGTGTTATAGAAAGATGTTAATATATTTTATGTTATTCAAATTTATGTTATAAATGCGAAAGTGTATTCAAGTAATAGATAAAGTGTGACTATTAGAATGATTAAAAAAATCGACTTTTATTTTTCTCTTAATTATATCAAAAATATTGTTGGAAATGATGAAAAAAAATCCTGTGGAAAATAAAAAACTTATTTTTACTAAAACTATTATCAATTATTTCGCTTTATCTAATTATTTCATCAATTTTATTAAATATTATAATAGTTATTCCTGGAAAATGTTAATTTAAAGAACCAACTACATACTTCATATGTACAGCATATTTTGAAAGTCATCCTGTCTATTCTAATTAGTCCGGTTATAATTAAAACTGACTGGCTGGGTTGCAAAGCGTAAAATCATCTCAATACTATGTTGAAAATTTATACAGTACTGGAGAGCATTTTGATATGTCATATATATCGTTAATAACGATATATATATATACAAAGATTGTGACCCGTCGCGGGACGCCTAGCAAATGAGAGATATATAAATTATTTTGTACAGGTGATATGCATAAAAGGATAGCTTACGACAGAAAATAAAAATTGCATAATCTATACTAATATTGCTAAGCTGAAGAGTTTGTTTGCTTGTACGTACAACGCACGAACGCACTCAGGAACTACTGGTCCTATTTGAAAAATTCTTTAAGTGTTAGATAGCACATTTATCGGGGAAAGCTGTAGGCTATATATAATTTTTTTTTCTCGAACTGTCTACGCTATTGACCTAGCAAGGTCTTAACAGCTTCACCGGACTACTAAGGCGAGCACTTAAGATACTCAGCCAATTTTATTTGACAACTAGCTCAAGGGTGCACGGCACACCTCGGCTTGGGTTGTTGCCCGATACGTGCAATTGGCGACCTATGTCAGCTGATCTAAACTAACTACTCATTCATATATAAGTTGTTGGAACATATATGTGTACCAAGCATACATACCTCAACAACTCTTATATATATTTCGTATCGGATAATTTTCTAAACTATTTCAGTTCGATAAGGGAAAGAAACAAAATCCTTCCACTTTCATATGTAAGCGTTAATGCGTGCACGTGTGTGAGGGTGATATGTGTAATTTTGTCTAACCGATGTAAGATTTTGTGTCACTGTATTGCGCGAGCAGCGCACTCAAGGGCTCCACGCCGAGGGAACGGAACTAAGTTTGAGCCGCTGCCGAGGGGGGGCTAATCCGGTAAATATATCATCGCCTAAGGCCAAAAGGCGTCTAATGAATAACGTTTCAGTATCGGGGTTAACGTACGTATAACATCTTCTTCTTCCTAGCGTTTTCCCGGCTTAGTGCCAGGGTCCGCTTTCCTAATAGGCTTCCTCCACCTTACCCGGTCTTCGGCATCCTTCTGTGTGAGGTTACTGTCCCTTAAGTCCAACCAGCGTTTTTTGGGCCTGCCGCGAGAACTTGAGCCTTGTACAGTCATGCTGAGGCATCTATTTCCGATGTAGTCTGGCAGTCTGCGACTTATGTGGCCGTACCAACGGAGTCGACTCTCCTGCAGCTTTTCTGCGATGTCCCGGACTCCAACGCTACCACGGATGTGTTCGTTTCGAATGCGATCTAATCGCGTAATGCCACACATCCATCGCAGCATCTTCATCTCAGTGAAGCTTAGCTGTTAGACATGTCTGCCTAGGACCGGCCACGTTTTGCTGCCATACAAGAAGACCGGTCGGATGATGCATTTGTATACCAGGCCTTTTAACTTCACGTACGTATAACATACGTACGTTAAATATTTTCTTCACCTTCTAGGTAAACGAAGTCGCGAGTTAAAGTTAGCTTTAGCCCAAGGTAACTATTCTACGTGGACGAATTCATAGGTAGGAGCTAGTCAAAAATAAAATATAAAGAACTTTCTCAAGCAAAAGATGATTTGTTTTGTAATAAAGATAATATTCATTCAGTACAAAAATTAAGCTGCTGCTATACATGTCACGTCAACATAAGAACAATTAGCAAAATACAATTTCATCTTAAAATACTTACAAGTCATAGAACATAATATAAACATCCTATAGAATAATAAACGAAATAAAATCAAAACTTGAAGATAAACATATTCAAAGACAATTAAGTAAATTATATAGGATTTAATCTAAGCATTTAATGTAGATATAAAGTATACGGGCTAGATGTTTCGGCCGTGAAATTTCAGTATACCTAGACAATGAAATTTGCTTAAACAAAATTGGAGTTAATTATATTCGAATGGATAACAATAATTTGTTTTAGAATATAATGCGTACAGACGATATAATGAAACGAAATTTGCATTTAGAGATTTTCATTTTAGATAGCTAAACAGAAAACGTGTAAATATCTATAGAGTTTAAACTAACTCAACTAATAAATGCTTGTTATAAACGAGAGAGATGTTTACATTAAAGTTTTGTAATTACTAATACCAATTTCCTTTTTGATTAATATTGACGTTTTTGTTATATATGTATTTTTTGCAACACCATGGGGAGTCGTAAGTGCATTACCAGCCTGTGTTGAGGGAGGGGGAGGGAAGGTGAGGGAACGTGAGCTTCCGGCGCTCTCACTCACCGCACGAAACGCAACAATGCAAGCACTATTACTTCACATCGGTTTTCTGTGGATCAGGTGGTACTACCCCGGGTGAGACGGCTCATTCATGCTGAAGCCGGTAATAGCTTCAGCTTGCCTCTCTACGTGTGTTACTCGTAAAATTCATACTAGCGAAATCTATAATACATTTTAATGGGAAACATCTATCTATCGGCGAGGGTAAACTTGATTGTTGGCGTGGCGAATTTGTGAGTAGTGGCGACGCGATGCCATGCGCAAGCGAGTGTGCGCCATTGCTCATGCCGCATTGAGCTCGTATACCTATTTACCTATGGTGTAATTTCAGAATTCGAGAATTTAAGATTCACATCTGCCAGGCATCCCGTGACGGCTCAAATTTTTTAAATATCTTAACACCAACCCATACCATGACCGTAACCATATCGAATACAAAAGAAATGTATATAACCAGATTAATATTTTGTATTTAGCTTCTGCAGCCCATCATATATTTTATGACTTAATACATTGTATAATATAATTAATGCTCGGAGTGCCAATAGACTTCAATTTAAAAATCATGAAATTTTGTCGGTGGTGGAGCCACGCTGAAGCTATTACTGATTTTAGTATGTATGGTTCGGTTCCTCCGGGGTAGTACCACTACCTCACAAAAGGTCAACGTGAAGTAACAGAGCTTATATTGTTACGATTCGTTCAGTCAGTGAGAGCGCCTGAGGGCCACCTCCCCTGCCCTCTCCCCCCTTCTCTCTATACTCCCCAAACACAGAATGGTAACGCGTTTGCGAAACATCTGATGTTGCTAGTGTCTATGGACGGTGGTGATGACTTACCTGTTGGTTTGCCTCTTATGATATAAAAAAAAGCTTTATGAGTTTTGAGTTTTTACTACTGTCAGCAGTGGTTATAGCACCCTCGGCATTTTTTTCTGACTAACACTAATAGCCTGACGACTTAATGTGGTAAAGTCGCCGAATCCTGGGAGTGGGACGTTGCTTAGAACCAAATCGGCAAAAAATCCACGATGATATTTATACATTGATACGTTCAAATAGGTATATTAGTGTCATATTTTTTTCAGGCGTGATAGTGTCTTAGCACGTTCATAGCATGAATCGATGTATTTAAAAGATACCTTAATACTAGAATACTTCAATCTACCCGCATGATCACGGTTCGGTGATTCCATACCCATATCAAAGGAAAATGAATAAGTGCTGTTGTAAAATGTATTTTTTTAATTATAAGATGCACGTCATAAGATTAAATTTTAGGTATAAATCAAGAGTCACATTTAAAAGTAAATAGTTTTTTTACAGATTCAAAATAAACCAAAAATCAATTGCTTTATAAAATATATATACGGGAACAAAAGAAAGAGACAACAGTAGTTTTAATATATTTACTAAATCAATTAATACTTGAAAGCGTTAATTTGATTACCCTAATGAGTGATACGACATGATTTCATACAGCTTTCATTTACTTAACAAAGTCAGCGTTAATGATGTGTCTTTATCACCAGCACCATTATCCACTTTTTTTATTGAATATATTAAAATATACTTATATAAACTATATATAAACTTTCATAACATATACTAACGTATACGACAAAATTAATCTTCTTTCGACTCATAAAATTATAGCTGTTGATTGTCACTCTGAATGGCAGAGATAAATTTCACTATTTTTTAAAAGAATATGCAAGTTACACTAAAATACGAATATCTCAGAATTTTAATTTATTCAAGTCAACGCCACCTAATACTGTTTCTTTTTTATTGTAACTCTAATCACTTTGAACTTTTATTTCCAATCACAAATTACAGAAACAAGAGGATTACCCCGTCGGCGACACGCAACGAAACAAAAAGGCCACACCAACGACGGCATCCCAGTAAGTACCAAGACAAATAAAGTATCAGAGAACAATGGTCGACGACTCGAATAATTTTAGCACGATATACCATCGGCGCGACGCGTTTGTTATACCTTCACAGACCTAAAATAAACTAGATATGAAATTTCGTTATGTTTAAAAATATGGTTGTCTAACATTGTTCTTCTAGTAAAGTTGATATCGAAGTGTAATTATTATTCGTACTTATATCGAATCTAACTAATTTTACTCAGTAACAGAGTATTAACCAAAAAATTTCCTACGTTATATAAATTGATTATCAAATAAAATTTATATATTAGGCATTTGTGTATAAAAAAAATCAAAAATAACCATTTCTAACAGACTTCAAAAAAAGGAGGAGGTTCTCAATTCGACTGTATTTTTCTATGCTTGTTACCTCATAACTTTGGACTAGATGAACCGATTTTGATGATTCTTTTTTATTTCAAAGCTGGTACTTCCCGTATGGTCTCATTTCAATCTGGTCTTCGCACTGACTTCCAATACATCTTTAGGTAGCGCATATATTCATATGTTTTATTTAATTTGTTTAATTTAATAAACTATTTCTTTCCAGCTTGTTAGTGCTTAATGGGTTTTAGATTGATATTGAAGACGGTAATTTTTTTTTTTTTGAAAATTTACCTATATTAGAGTTCCGCATCTAATAATCGAAAAGCAGAACGGCACCAAGACCTCGTCACTATCTGTGTCCCTCTGTACATCAGAACCCTTTTTATCAAAGACAAGTAGAGGTATAAACTTGAATGAAGAATAACTAAAGTCTATCTATGATGTTCGATTGCTGTAAAATAATCAAGTTTTTTAGTAAATGCAATAAACAGCTCGTCATATCAAAGTCCTCCTCACTGACTGATTATCAAAATTTGTAGAATACTTCTTGCGTAGCTACGCTTTAAAGTTTCTTGCAGACGTCTTTAGATAATTACACACAATTTAAGTGATAAGTTTGAAACTAATGAGTATATCCCGAGTGGAATAATTACGCAACATATTTACATTTACTGTGTATTTTGCGAGCACACATAAAATAAAAAATTGTCATTTAAACATGCACTATTGTGTACCGAAGCCTTAAGAGACTACTTGGATAATGTATGTATGTATTACACAATGCAGTTAACACGCCTTCAGAGTTCAGAGTTTCTTCACGCACACCCTTTGCAGGGCACGCGCGCATTCCTTACTAATATTGTAAATGCGAATGTGAGTGTCTTTGTTTGTTTATTTTTTTACTACTCAACCAACTTATCACCTTGTATACTGATGGAAATTAAAGTAGTCAGGGGTACGGGAAAGAATATAGGATACATATCATCCAGAAAATTATACCAATCCCGAGAGATGATCAAATTTATATTAACGTCAGCGAAGTTATGGACAAAAGCTACTGTTTCATAAATTTTGAGAAATAAATTTGTCTTTTCCATTCTATATTTAAAAGTCGACGTGCAGCCGCTATCTTTACCGCCCTCGGGGGAAATAACACACTGTCACGCAGAATATACTGGCCCCACACCACAATAAGAGATCGCCAGAAATTACGTAATTAGAGACCATTAATCGATCTTGCATACGAGTCTCGGTTTGCTTCCCATTTTGTTCGTTCGCTCTGATTGTCTATTCTCTTTGTTCAAGCATTAAAATACCAACTCGTTCGAAATATATGTATATTGTAATAATATATTTTTATATTACTGTCTACGGACATACAACACATATGACACAATAAATAAAATAAATTTAAACATATGCCCAATGAAAACAAATTAGTTCGATCTTGCGCACTTAAAAATTCCTTGATTACTTAATACAAAATGCATGTTCTCTTATGCACTTAAATACAAGGAATATAGCTGGAAATTAGGGTAATACTTTTAAAACTATACAAAAAATATTGTGTCTCGAATGACTCACATAATAAGGGTTATGTCTAAGGGAACTCTAATTCATATTATAATACTAAATCCATTTTCGAACAATATAGTGCTGGACATTTTCGTTCCGTCGAGACCTTGCGAATCCGGAAATAGTTTTCCTTCGAAAAATTTCTCGTCTATAGCTCCACTTTTTGTCAGTTTTCTTAGCTGCAGTTAGTTCATTGGTCAGAAACGTAACCCGACATATGATTTTCATAAATTGGAGCGTTTTCATCGTGTTATAATTTGTATGAAATTATTATATATTTTAATGTTATAATAATCTAGCGTAAAGCGTAAAAATAATATACAGTTATAAACGATTTTAAACTACAAATACAAAGAATATAAACTTCCATTTATTTAACCTTAAGTTGTCACGTTGTTATACATATACCTATATATAATGTAATAGGTATTTACAACCAAAGTATTTTCAGCAACTATTGTACATTCCGAGAAGTCAAAATAGTTTGAAGAGGACTGTAGTAACTTAAGTTTCGGTGTTTTTTGAGTCATTGTAATTATTATTAGTTATATTTTTTTTTAAATATAGGTTTTAATTTAACAAGCACATTTTGTTAACTCCTAAAGTGCTTTTGTGAATAAATTTAGTTCTTTTTTAGAGTTTCTGGCGCCTTTCCATAAACTCACCTGATGTTAAATGTTTACATGATTTAAGATGGTAAACTCTCTAAATCTGTAGATGCACTAAAATTAAAACATGATACAACGATAAAAAATATGAATATTTAAGATGAGTTATAGATATTTATTGTGCTGATCGACAACCTATCACGCAGCATGTCACAAAAAGTTAATTTCACATCAAAAGAAGAAAACAATCATATTGGTTAAACGCAACATACATTGTTGTGAGAATAGTCAACCGTAGGTGATCACGGGTAAGAGTAATGATCGTAAATGGCAGGAAATTACTGAGGCACCTTATCGTCCGATTCAATAAGCCCAATGGTCTCGGGGGAGAATAATGAAACTGCACCCACAGACCATTCGACTGTTCCTTTGACTCTATCAATAGACGTAATTGACAGTTATTCGAGTCATTATGTGGCATCAACGTGACAACGTATTGACTGATTCTTAAGTCTTGCGTCATTTAAAATAATTTAAAGATTAATGTCACGTTTTAAATGTATCATTTATTTTGTAGACAATCTACATTCTTCATTATTATTTACAGGTTATACTGTCAATATACCTAATTTTACATTGATATATAAATATTCTTCTACAACATAATCATTTTTCTTTTACAACTTAAGACTTGAATTATTTACCAAAACTAATAAATAGGGCATTTCACGTCAAGCGGACAACCAAAAAAATTTGAGGTCGTGAATTTTGTTTATACTCTGGTCAGTTATACTTCTAGTAGACGTGCATGTGTACACACATTTTTTTTCATATGAAGCGTTATTGCTGAGTTATGAGCTTTTAAAAATTTACTAATAATGAAGTCATGAATTTTTGGATGCTTATTATCTGTATCAATTAATTTGTAAAAAAATTGAAAAAGTATTGTGTCTTATAGTTGAAAAGTTGAAATTTTTAATTTATGTTGAATTCTAAATTTGAATTTTTGTACGTATAGTAAACCGGAAGTGAACATTTCAAATCGATGTATGAGTTACTTCGACACTTTTTTTTAAATATTTTAACCTTGAAATAAAGCTTGAACTCACTTTTCATTAAAAAAAATTAAAACGTGATTGCTAATAGTTTTAGACGTATATGCTCTATGCATAGAGTACATACACATAGCTATGAGCACTTTATAAGCAATAGGGTTTACGCACTGACATGGTAAAATACTCCGCTATTAATATTTTATTCCTTCATTCTAACATGCAAAAATAAAAAATAAACGATATTATATTAACGATATTACGAAGTTACTCAAACATCGATTTGAAATGTTCATTTCCGGTTTACTATACGTACAAAAATTCAAATTTAGAATTCAACAGAAATAAAAATAAAAAAATTCAACTTTTCAACTGTAAGAAACAATACTTTTTCAATTCTTTTACAAATTATTTGATACAGATAATAAGCATCCAAAAATTCATGACTTCATTCTTAGTAAATATTTAAAAGCTCACAGCTCAGCAATAAAGCATCATACGAAAAAAAAAAATTGTGTGTATACATTCACGTCTACTAGAAATATAATTGACCAGAGTATAAACAAAATTCACGACGTCATTAATTTTTCGTCCGCTTGACGTGAAATGCCCCAAATATTTATTAATTTATGATTTAAGGTAACCAATGGTAAGACTACTCTGAATAACGTAAGTTTTAATATTTAAGCTTATTTTATTGTGTATATGTAACACTAGTAGCAGCCCTCGACTGTATCAGTAATTTTATTTTTATAATAATAGTATCAATATAATTATCTTTATATAACTGTAATAATTTGTAACTCATACAGTGAAATAATTCTCAGATAGCTGATTATTAAAATTTACTTAATATATATTGATTCATTTAAGACTAATTATATATACTAGTGGGCGCCCAGTGGTCGGCATTCGACCATAGTTATTTGATTTTTTAAAGTTTGAACTTTATTAGGGTTCTTTTGTCAAAGGGTATACTTCTATAATCAAAGGTTTTCATTATGGCTACTCACTTATTTCCCATGATCTTTAATTATATAGACATTTAAAAAAATCTATGTGTAAATGAAAATTGAAATTAACTATAAATTTGAAACAAAAATCACGTGTTAAAGCTCTCAAAATTTAAGCAAACATAACTTTACGAAAATAAAGAAATGTATCAAAACCCATGACACAATTTTCAATTAATTTTACACGACACCATGGGTGGGTGATATTTCTGAGTGATATTGAATTAAATGTAGTCTGTTCATTATGGGAAATAGTGATATGCCCAGTATCATCATTTGGAAAAGTAACGGATCCACAATACAATCAAATGGTGAATCCAATACAAAGATGTTTTTAATACTACCATTAGTTTTTGAAAATAAATTCTTTTTTGTTACTACATGAGGTTGAATTGCAACATTGTAACCGCGGAGGTCTAAGTCATGGATTACTTTTATGAACAAAATTCTTATTTTGATTATACAAAGTATTATTTGGCTCATTTTTTTATTAATTCATCATTTGAAGTGAGTTCACCATAAAAAATAATAAACATTACAATAATAGTTATATTGTATAATATCATTGTTGAATGTAGGATGAAAAATGGTAATTGGAACGTAAGAGTTAAAGAATACATACAGTGGAGCATAGCAACCTCCTTCACAACCTCTTTTGAACTTCGTAATTATTGACGGCTGTCAAAATGTCTTTTTTATTTACATTTGTGTATATGTTGTGTAAAATTCAAGCAGTAGTGTGAGTAGTGCATACTTTAATAAATTTAATGTACTTCTAATGCATTTTATATAAAATAAACAGCTTTCTGCATTCTCCGCCACATAAACTTTAACTGTGCCAAATTTCAAGTTTACCCGTTAACGGCAAATGGGTTAAAATGGGGTACAATTTTTTTGCTTCATGTACTAATATATAGATTATTGTTGATGCTTTATTTTAATGTATTAAGCTACAAGTTACTGTAAAGTTTAATCAGGATCCATTCAGTAGTGTTTGCGTGAAAATGTAACAGATATCCACTTATCATCATGAACTTTCACATTTGCAAAATTATTAGGAACAAAATATACCTACGTGTATTAGTTTAGCATCTAAATTGTTATCCAAACAAACATTTCACAGAGTAACATGCTGTTTATAAACATAAACCATTAACAATTTACACTTGTAGTGCTCACATAAAACCCAATATACGGTGGCCTGGAGCGAATTTAACCTTCAATAAAACGTGCGGCGCATAAGTTAAGCCGAATCTTAAGGGAACATTTGTTCAGTAAAATGCGTGACGAAATTGCGGGTAGGAACGCCATTCTCGACGTTTTTCGATCACTCTCCCGCTCCCTAACACTTAGCCTTCCCTTTTTACCAATTTCAAGAGGTTTTTTCACACATCAATCCAGCTATACGAGAGTAATATGATGTAAAAGCTTCATATGGGCGTGAATGAACGATTGCGATGTTAAAGTAACATTTGTAAGGGTTTTATTATAAAATTTAAATCTTATCGGACTTTTAATATTTCTCTGTAATTTTTCATTGAAGAAGGCGTTACTTCGTGGAAATCTATAATTAATTCGTGGAGGAATGAAAGTGTAACTGATTGTGGTTATTACATGTTAATCTGAACCATATTATATATTATTTGTTTATATTTTTTAAGTTATTGTAATTTTAATGACGCCACGGCGTAAGTACGAATGGAAAGTGGATAAGTAAATGAATTTAATACATTCAGGTGACTAAAACGTGTAACTAAATTGTGCTATTAGAAATAATGAGAATTTAACGTTTATTTATTAAAAATAGCACAATCGAATATGTACCACCGGTGGTATGCGCCGCCAGAAAAGACAGTCTAGTGCGGGCCATCGGTGGTACGCGCCGGCGTGAACGTGTTAATCACGTTTTTTACATAAGGTTCCACGCGGACGAATTTGCGTTTGTTCTAGTTTGCTAGTTCTTTATATAATTCCGGTCCATACATCACACATAATTCGAGACACAAAAGCTACACCCCATCAAGAACAAACCAAGATATCTCCTACCAAAATACGAACATAATGACGTGTTTATCCGTCGTAAAACTTATCTGGCTTGCACAAACAGCGCCTCCGTGTATCGGCGTGTATAGAAAAAGTTATAGGCACCGTAAGACGGTGGGTTGATTAGTTCGGCCCGGGAATGGGCGTATAACCCATAAACATTTTTGGTTTAACGTAATATTGTGTCGTTAGGGTAATAGAACGACCACAGTGCTCGCTCTGGAACACGTTAGTTGGACGTCTTTGCTATTTACTCGGTAGGAAAAAGGATTGGGATATTAAGATAGCTCGTAGGTTTCCTAACCACCTAAAAAACTTATTGTTTAAACTTGCTGTATCGGCGGCTTATTCCGCGTGGAAATTTATGTAAAAAACAGTGATTAATAAAGTCATTAGAATGAATTAAGTCCATTTACTTATCTATTTTTCCCTCGTATTTACGCTGCGTCGTCATTAAAATTACAATAACTTTTGATAAAGTAGACCGATTTCAATGAAACAAAAATTATATTATTCTAGAAAACATTATGATTTGCTTTGTGTGGTTTTATTGTGAAATCAATACTTTAGCAGTGATGTCTGTTCATACAGACAGACAGACGTTTCTAAAAAGGATTAAAATGTATTTTATTACTCATCCAAAGACACCTACAACAATTTTTTTCCGAAAAATTGAAAAAGTACAGACACGTTAGATTTACATTCTAATTAATGTGTAGACGATGTTTAAGATTTCAGATATAAAAATTCAAATAATTAGTACTACAAGTACTAAGTACCGGATTAAAGGGATGATAACATAGCATAATAAATAGCCTTAGGTCGTAGTAGCTGTATTTGTAATGTAATTGGAAATAAATATATAAAAATATATCAATAAAAAGTTTTTAACAAAAAATTAAACCGCCGAATAAACTGAAAAGCGAAAAAATAATAAACCTTTTACTTTATTCATCTTAATAACTAAGTTCTTAAAACTAAGTAAAAGGTTTATTGTTTTTGCTTTTCAGTTTTTTCGGCAGTTTAATTTTTTGTTAAAAAGTTTTTATTTTAAAATTTTTTGTGGCTATGATCTTACTAATTACTACGTGCTTAACTTGTAATAAATACATAACTCAGAAGCTGAATTATAAATCGTGCCCCGTTTTCCTAACCTTGGGGTTGCTTTTTCATATTTACATGTATATGGGACCAACTTCTGGGTATACTCTTTCAAATCAAAGGATAATAATTTAATTCGGAATATACTGTAAAAAGTTATGCGTGATCATACATAAAAAACAGAATATATATACGCGATGAATTGAGAACCTCCTCCGTTTTTTTCGTCGGTTAAAAATAATAAAACCAAAATGTATTTTCGACAATAAAGAGTTCAGTGAATACAGTTGAAAAACACTATCTATGGATGTAATGAGATTCAATTTATATAGTATGAGGTAACAAACATAAAAAAAAAAACATACAGTCGAATTGATAACCTCCTCCTTTTTTTGAAGTCGGTTAAAAATAGTAACGTAAACACTATGTATGTGACCAGCATATTGTCTCTTTATTGTATCTTTTATGAAGCAAATAAAACAAGCAATTGTATAAATTATCACAACAATATTAATATTTATGAGTGACTATGTTTGTGTGTAACCTATACAAATAAAAATCAATTACCTAAGGTATGTAGCGCATCACTTACTGAATGGCAACACCTGTTTAGTTAATAATTTTAATTTGAAAAGTGGTAACGGATCAGTAAATAAAATGGGTTAAAAATTTCCATATAAAAGTGACTAAGCGATATAGAAAACAATAAGAAGATATCGAAATATATTGACAGGATTAACGAACAATTTAGTTACTATTTTAGTTAATTAAAGGATCTACTTTAAAGGAAAGATTTGTCCTCATTTTCTTTTATTCACTAGTAACACTGGTAATTAGTACCTTTAAACGAGCAATTCTTGTATACAAGTTGTTATATATTCATGATCACGGAAACAGTGGCAGCGATTTCCGCAAAACTTAGTATGTGGGTAGGTGGTTTCGGGGACGATAAATCGATCTAGCTAGATTTCATTCATAGAAAACTGTTTTATGTGTATATTCAGGCGATGAAAATTTAGATGCAAATTTTGCTGCCGTTGTCAAAACAATAATAGCTCAAATGACAATAGGCCGCTTCGAAGATCCGTCTAACCCCAGTTCGAATCCAAGTGACAGCAAAAGAGACATCTTTAAAACAAAACAGTTTATTTTAATTTAAAAATGTTCTTTAAAGAACCGAGGTAGGTTCGGTCGTCAAGGTACTTATTTCATTAAGATACAATACATAAAGAGAAATAAAAAAGTTAAAATAATTCAGTGTTCTACGAAGAAGGTAGTTATACAGTTTTATATAACGTACCAGATAAGTGCATATATAAACATTTCAAATACGTAGCGTCTTATTATTCTGAAAGGAGAACGTTAGACTTTTTACAACGTCTGAAATTCGTGTCTCGTTAAGACATGATAAATGTCTACAAGCTAAAATTTTGTACTTTTTTTTCAATCTGACTACGCTATTGACCTAGCAAGGTCTTAACAGCTTCACTGGACTACAAGTTTTCTACTCCATTTAATGCCCATATTGAAGGAACAAATTATGATTTTTACTAATTTTGTTTAACCCGTTAGAAAGAGAAGTCCGCCAGTTTTCGTAATATACATTCTACAGTAATTATCTCGAACTCGAAATAATTCCCTTAAAAATGTAATTACTGCTTCATGGAAATTATATATTTTATCTCCGACGAAGAACGAGTCCAAATCGTTCCTTTGCGAACCATGTATTGGAATAAAATGGTAACTGAAGGTTAACCTGTCATTTAAAAGCTCCCGATTATATCTACGACCTCACCCACTTCCTCATTTTTTAAATATGTAATTTTTTTCACCCAAACTTTTCATTTTACCGTACGATTTTCCAAACATTTTCTTTCGTACAAACTTTTTCTTGATAATTATAACCACGACACAAAAATAATTAGCTAAAGAGTTGCAGCCGTTATACAGTAATGCGGTTACATGCATTCGACTATTATTTTTTCTTTATATGTCTTTATGTCTATTTTTTCATAAATACCTAACAATTATAAACTTTTTACATAGTTTAAATAGCTAGTCATATACATGGTTATTATTACACAGTGCCTGTAGAGAAGCGTCATATGTAGTTTAGATAATTCTTTGAAGTGTTCTAAATGCCAACAAAAGTAACTTTAAAATTAGCCGCCGGTTTAGACGCTTGAGAGATTAGTCCCAAATATACAACAGACACTTCAACTTATACTATACTAGCCTCTGCATGCGACTTCGTTCGCGTGGAATAGTTACTTCGAGCTAACTCTAATACGTAGCGCAAGCTCTCAAGAGGAAAAAAGAACCCGATTTTGAAACATTCTTCATTAGTGCTCCGCTCCTATTGGTCGTAGCGCAGTGATATCTTATAACCTTCCTCGATAAATGAGCTATATAACACTGAGGGAATTTTTCAAATCGAACCAATATTTCCTGAGATTACTTTCTACAACTTCATAAACACACAACGTCACAAACTCATAAACTTTACCTTTTTATAATACTAGTATAGAAGTAAAGATATAGACTACCGGGGCTTGCTGAAGTTATCTCGCCTTTATAATAAATAAAACCTCGATAGATTATATACCTAAACCTTCCTCATGAATGATTTTATCTACTGGTGAAAACCGCATGAAAATCCGTTCGGTAATTTTTCAGTTTATCGCAAACAGACGGACAGATGTGGCAGGTGACTTTAAAAATTTTTAATGATAGTTATAGTCATATAGACGAATGAAAACATTCTTGTACCTTTTTTATAGTCGCTCATGTTTAAGAATCTTTATGTTTAAGAATCTGATATCGGTTTTCGGGAAAAACTACCCCTGCAACTTTATCACTATCTCGGCGCTGAATCTAAATTGAATCCTGGTATAGAATACACACTCTATAAAATACCTTGAAGACATCGTATCAACGAACTGTATCTTCGGGTCAGGATCTGGGATTAGGGCATTTAAGACTGGAAAGTTATTTATGTAGCGGAGATGAGATACTTATTTTAATGCGAAAGATATATTTTTGTTGGAAAATAATTTCGCTACTTAGGTAGCTCATTAAAATTTAAGTAACCAATTTTAATGGGGAATTCTCTTTGATCTCTATAAGTCTTTGAGTATAATGTAACTTCATAAGATATAATAAATTCAGAACCGTAAAAATAAAACTGAACTAAATTAGGAAAAAAAGGTGTAAGCTGTCATGGGATGCCTGGCAGATTTGTATACACTATAGAAATGAGGACTCAGTGTGGCATCGTGTCGTCACGTCTCACACACTCGCCACGCCAACATTCAGGTTTACCCTAGCCTATAGATGTTGTCCTTCAATATAAGGTAAAGTGATAATATTCTGTTGTAAATTATTTTTTCCATTTCTTTTCACGACGCTCGTTAGTGACACAAAATATTCGTAAATAGGACGATGTTCAGCAATTTATAATAATTTATATGCGAGCTAATATAAAAGGAAAAAATATTCCGATAGTAAAAGTTGAAAAGTCGTGCCCAGAAGTAGGAGGCAGTGGCATCCGCTCGTCAGCTGGACGATCATTTGTTACAGTCATCGCGTAAGATGAAAGCCTACGATACAAAACATCTCGCTTCACGACTCACTAACTAACGGCCAGTGAACATTGACGCACGCTGAGGGTGTACCGAGTACAATATATATCAATACATTATAACCTCGGTGTTAAAAACATTTATTATATATATCTAACAGGAAACGTAATTTTACTTTTTATCAGACTTAACTGAATGTTCTCACTTTCAACAGGGCTACTACTATACCCATTTACAACGTTTTTTCACTTCTTTAAAATGTATTTTAAAGAGATATACTTACGGAAACGTCATAGAATGGCTCTGCTATTTAATTTGTGTAGTCACAAAATATCATACATTTACATGTATAAAGTACAAATACAAAGCAAATTCAGTCACGTTATATTTGAATCACTGTGAATGCTGTTTATTTAGATTTTTTTTTGTATAAATAGATATTTAAAGTGTACTATCTCGCTGACTAAGGCATTCACAAGTCGGCTCTTCTTGGTAATGGGTTATTCTCGTCGGGTATCCGACCCGCCCTTATCCTTCAATATACCGCGTGAAAGCTGTTTATATAGGTTTAAAAAAATGTATAAAAAGATATTTCAAATGATACGACGCGTGCTACCTCACTGACCTAGGCGTTCACAGGTCGGCTCTTCTCGGTAATGTATTATTCTCATCGGGTATCCCCGACTCGCACTTATCCGCTAAGGCACCGCGCCGTGTGACATGTCCCGTCGGCATTATTACTTCGTTCTCGTGTTACATATTTTATATACTAATTACTCCACTCCTATGGATCATAGCGTGATGTTGGATGACATTTTAACCTTTGTCAATATGTAAGTTATAAAAATATATTTTTTTTTTGTATTTCCATAGATTAGTGCATTAATACAAATCAATAATCTATTGAGCGTTAAATTATAAAAATTGTAATACGTTAATGTATTAGGAGTATATTTATTTTAAAGTATTTTTTCAATATAGGTTTTGTTCAATATAGGTGCAATATTTAATTTTGTTGTTATTAGTTTTTACATTACATTCGCAATAAAATTGATTAATTATTGTTTATTTTAATACGGTCAAATGAACAGGTGGGTCACTTGGTGATGATAAGTGATAGTGATATACTCTAAAACTTATTTTAGAAAAGAAGCGTTGAGGAATAAAAAAGGTGCATTAAAATTTTCTTTATTTTGAGAAAATCATATTTAACTACCGATACGGAATGCTTTTATGCTCCAGATATTTCTTAAATTTCTTCGATTATTGTCATCGCAACTTTATCGGGATATCGTCTCGATATCCGTTCCATTATTGTACAGATAAAACTTTGATTCGATCCCGTATAACTTGTGTGGCGACGGAAGACATTATTTGTAACTTTATTTCAAAGATTGATGGAACGATTCTAGAATTGTTCAGTTTGTTAAAAAAATTGGAATTACATCTCACTGTATGATTTAAATGATCAGATTGTACATTCAATGTCTGTGCTTAAAAACGATATAATAGTATAAAAATGGCTGTCCGTGTGTAAGTTTTTAACTTCAGATTTTGATACAATTTTCAATATGATGTGTAAAAATTCATACTAAAACTTTATATGCATAATTTATGCGTATTATATTTATAAGAATCAGAAAAAAGTTGTAATTAAGTTGTAAAAAAATAGACACTACATTGCTTGTCTGTCTGTCTGTTTCAAAAAAATGGACAAAAAAAATATACACAGTAATTCTTTTTTATCTTTACGTAGCTATTATTAGGGAATAATACACTACTTGCAATTTTTTTTAATATCTAATATGGTCTTTATCACAGACTAACAGACGTGTTAAAACTTAAATGAACCTCCAAACACTAAGAGCATAAAATTTCTAAACACGTAGTTACATGCTACGTTTACTAACGAAGTGTTATGTACTTGAAAGGTTTTCTCAACAAACTTTCAGGTCATCAATCAACCGAGGCTGGATCGAGAGCGCGTATTTTATAAAGTACATACCTAAGTAATAATAGGTGCTTAAGTTTATCTTCAGCAATATGAGTTCACTTAAAATATTAAAACTTGAAATCCATTGTTGTTTTGTGTAACCATTTACGAAAATATAAGTAATTAAATTTATATACAGTATCTGATGAATAATAATGACATTATAAGTTAACAAAAATGGATTTATATAAAATAAACACAATTACCAATTTCTACACGAAAACTCACATCAATAATTAAATAATTCAGGTATAACAGTAAATCATACCCAGGTATAATAAATAATAAAGAATAAAAAATAAGAATAAGAAATAAAAAAAAAATAATAAAAATAGAAATAACAACGTAAATTGAAAAGATGTTATGCAATACAACAACAGAACTCATGCAATACAACAACAATCACGCAATACAACCTTCCAGAGAGACGACCGAGCAAGAACGTCTCCAATGACTTTTTTTTCAAACTGACTACGTTATTCACCTAGCAAGGTCTTAACAGCTTTTCCGGACTACTTCTCCAATGACTCGACAGACTAGCCTTTTATAGCATTGGGGTCAAGTGACGACCGGCCGATAACTAACGACCAATGGCGTGTCAGGTCATGAGTAACATCCTCGATATAGCCAATTGTAAGTCATTAGTAGTACGGAGAGTGTTAACAATATTGTATCCTACATTTCCTTTCTAACTCATTCTCTTTTTAGCCTTATCCTACCTAAATAGAGGCGGCACCACATATTTCCTTTTTCCACTCTCTCCTATCAAATATTATCACAATATTCACACATTTTACACACATATCATTTTTCACACAATCCATCCATACTTTTTTCCGTCTTTCTCCACTCGCATATCCATTTACCATTATACTTGACTATCCTTCTTAACTATAATATTACAAATGCGAATGTTTTTTTTCGTTTGATACGTATTCATGCCTGAACTATTCAACCGATCTTCATAAAATTGCGTGCACATTATAAGGGATACATTATAGAACATAAAATACTTTTAATCTCGAAAAATTTTCCCGAAAGATTGGTCAAAACTACATTGAAGCGAGCCATGCCACGAAAAAAGGTTGTAGGTGGTAGAGCCACGCCGAAGCTATTACTGGTTTCAGCATAAATGGGTCGCCTCGTCCGAGGTAGTATCACCCTCTCACAGAAAACCGACGTGAAGTAACGGTGCTTGCATTGTAGCGTTTCGTTTGGTCAATGAGAGCGCCGGAAGACCAAGTCACCCTACTCCCTCACCTCTCTCCTACTCCCCCTCCCCTATCGCCTTCCCCCAAAATAAGCCGGTAACGCACTAGTGACTCCCCTAGTGTAGCAAGTGTCAATGGACGGTAGTGATCAATTAACATCAGGTGGCCCACCTGTTCCTTTGCGTGCTATGATATAAAAAAAAGCTAATTTTGTACAAATATTGTCAGATTTTTGGAAAGAGATGTATGATAATTAAATACAAAGAATGTTACATCAGTTCATTTTTTTATGCTAAAAAGCAGCAAACAGGCTGACGGCCCACCTGATGTTAAATGGTTACCGTCGCCTTAGAACAACTGCAATATCAAAGGCATCGCTGTTGTTTTGCCGACCTTGAAGAACGCGTTTTAGTCCCTTCTTGAAGAGCCCCATATCATAGCCGTGAAGAAAAACCGTGCTGGGTAACCCATTCCACAACGTTAGCATACGTCATTTACTTACTAAACTCTTCTTTATCATAAAGTGAACAAACACTAGACATGTTTTCATAAAACTAAGACTTAGTAGGTTTAGTCAGATCAAAATCACTTCTTAGTTCAGTGAAGTAGGTATTACGAAACGAAGTTTATAGACATTGGCAAAAGGGGAGCGAATCAAATCCCGTTCGTGGTATAGATATAGTGTAGCCATATAATAAACTTTTACGTGGATACGTTCTATAATGAACTACAAAAAGAAAATAAGATAAAGATATACCAACTAACTTAAGACAGTTGGATATAGATGCTATCTTCCATATAATTCTATTTAAGTCCAAATAAATAGTGAGAAAACTATCTAATATATACATTTTAATTAACACAAAAACAAAATCTCCTGCATTATATCAACTTAAATGCATTACTTACATTCAGTACAAAGTTAGGAAATAGAAAACATTTTAAGGCTTAATGAAAAAGATCCATGTGTTTTCACTATACATGCATTTAATTCCCTGGTTTTTACAAAGTTCAATTAACACGTTCTCGCCGGCGCGTACAACCGGTGGCCCGCACTAGACTGTCTTTGCTGGCGGTGCGTGCCACCGGTAGTACGTATTCGATTGTGCTAATACATACCACATACAGAAAAGACAGTCTAGTGCGGGCCACCGGTGGTACGCGCCGGCGTGAATGTGTTAAGCAACAGTAATGATCTTTTTCACTAGTCGCTGATTCTTCCATTGAGTCAGGTAGTACGCTCTAGCATTATCACAATTTCAATCTTAAATGCGGATACATTTTTATTTACTTTCGAAATACAAATTTTGCTTACAATTACAAACTTAAACGTATGCGTAAATAGAAAAATAAAAATAATCAAAAACCGTGTATTTATTATAAAATTTTAGCAGAAAAAAAAAGAGTGTAAAGAAGAAACCTTGTTAAGAATATTTTAGACATATGTGTGTTATATTTTTAGGCGATTTACTCAAATTTTTGGCTAAAATATTCTACTTCTAAAACTCCAAAACTCTGCAATGATTTATTTTTAATTTAACCATAATTATATAAGATAATTTTGTTATTCACGTGTATTTGTTAACAGATCTAATTTGACTGTACAACTTAGATATTTTAATCGTAACTAGGTTTTTATATGTGAATATTGTATATTACATTATTTGTTATACCTCAAAGCCTTAACTGCTCATGTGATCATTATTCAATTTTGCATACACATTACTAGATATATAAAAAAGGACATAGAACACCATTCATTCAGAAAAACGTACTATTCCTAAGTGATAGTTTAGTTCAACATTAACACGAATAATACAGTGGACAAAACTTTCATCCAGAAAAAAAAGTAATATTCCCCAAAGTATATCTTTGATTAAATTACCGTGAACGAACTTGCGGACAAAATCTAGTAACAAAATTAATACAATCTATAAAAATATGAAAACTCTATAATAACATTACTTAATCATTGTCACAATATCACGATTCTTTATTAAAGTTCACGTTTTGTGATACTAGGTGTCTCCCATCGCCGCCATAACGGAGACGTCCCACAGGAAATAAAGAGACACGCTCATCGGAGCCGAGTGAGGTCTTAGAAGCTTCGATGTTAACACCTTTTATTATTTCCATATAATATTATTTCAGGAACATTATCCTCCTGCTTCCGTGCGTCGGGACCAACTGATCTCGAATTATGGGGTTTTGATATTTATTATTTTCTTTAGACCAACATAATCTTACATTGGTTTATTAGAAACTAGTTTTTACTCGCGACTTCACTGTGTTAGTGCAGACTTGATATGTACTTTGGAAACAATACACTTTTGGGTGAAAGTTACCCCCATGTTCTTTAGTTTTTTCTTGAAGTGAAAACGCTGTTGACCTGGAGAGGTATTTACAGCTTCACCGAACTATTGAGGCGAGCGCTGAAAGCACTCAGCCGATTTGGGATGTTTAGGCAATTAACTCAAGGGTGCACCTCGGCTTGGGCTGTCGCCTGTTTTGTGCAAAATCGCGACCTATCTAAGCTATATACGTATATGAGTTATTGAAACATGCATGTGTACCAAGCATGCGTGCCTCAACAACTCCTATATGTATTTTGTGTCGGATAAATTCCTCTAAACTATATAGGATTTTATTTTCAATTTGAGACGGATACCACTAATTGACTGGGATGATTCGCGGCTTTTTCAAAATATCTAGTAGTTAATGATTTTACGTACGTCCAGATAGTGGGCATCTCCAGGCCCTTGTGGAGATCCTCATTCCTAACGTACGGTGGGGCACCGGTGGCTTTACGTAAGAATCGGTTTTGAATTACTTGTAATCTATCGAAATTATATTGCGACATGTGTGCAAAAACGGGTGAACTATATGTTAGAATAGGACGAATACACATCTTATATAACGTAAGCTTATGTCTGATGGACATCTTATTCTTGTGACAAATTATCAAATGTAACCGACCCATGACCATAGCGGCCCTGTTTCTGACTATTTCTGTGTGTTGTTTAAACGTGAGGCGTTTATCCAACGTGACTTCTAGGTATTTGACCTGATTGGCCCAAGGAATCTGTGTACCGTACAATTTAATAGGCGCGAGTTTGCGTTCATGCTTATTGGATATCGGGTCGAAAAATATCGCGACGCTTTTATTGGGATTTACTTCTATACGCTATCGAATAAACCAATCACCGAGTGTGGTAACAGCTTTTTCGATGCGTGTCTTAAGAACTTTCGGATGCCAACCGGAAGCGTAGAGGACTGTATCGTCAGTATAACAACCTACCTCTACTTCCGGAAGCCGAGGTAGGTCACTGACAAACAGATTAAAAAGTGTGGGAACCAGAATGGATCCTTGAGGCACACCCGAGCGTATCGGGTGGGATGAGGATAATTCCCCTTCCACTCTATAGCGGAAGGACCTATCGCAATATGTGAACTAACCTATCGGAGATACGAAACTGAATCAATTTATGTATGAGCCCTGAATGCCATACCTTATCGAAAGCCTTCGCGACATTGAAAAAGACTGCTATTGAGCGTTTCGGATTAGGATTAGTCGGAAATGGATTAGGATCTGGATCTGCATTAAATTTCGAGAAAATTTACTCCGTGAGGCAGTGCACTTGATTCGTACAAGAGTGTTCGGTTCGAAATCCGAACTGCTCAGGTGGTAACAGATCTAACTCTGATATAGATGTATGGAGACGGTTCAGAAGGAGCCGCTCATATAGTTTACCTAACGTATCTAATAAACTAATAGGGCGATAGCTATCGGGATGTGTAGCTTTTTTGCCGGGATTGTGAATGCCTATCACTACGGCCTTCTTCCAGGCGGCTGGAAAATGACCCTGGGACATAACCGCATAGAAGATGCAGACCAATAGAGCTATGATACGATCAGGAAGGAGTCTCAGTACTTCGTTCCTGATCCCATTGGGACCTGGGGATTTCCTAAGCTTTAAACGCTTGATGGCATCCGATACTTCATCATGCTAATAGAGGTTAGAGTATCCGCCGGAGGGGACGCGAGTGCGCGCTCTACCGAGGACTCGATTGATCCAATATGCATAGAGTCAGTATTGGCTGTCTTTGGTGAACACTGGTTATCTAAACTCGCTGCGAGAGACTCCGCCTTGTCTAAACTATCGAACGCGGGGGGCAACCCGGTGCCTCTATCGAGAGGGGGCATAGGAGTAGTCACGTCTGACTTTAATGATCGCACGAGCTTCCAGTACGCCAAATGAGATGGCTGGATACTCTCCAGAAGCCTGTCCCACCTGTCGGCCCGGATATCTGCGATACGAGCTTTAACCTGTTTGCGTAATAACCGTAAGCGATCGCGATTTTCAACAGACGGGTACGTGTCGTGAGCTCGAGTCGCGGCGTTCTTTTCCGTGATCAGCGCTCTCACGTCATCTGGGAGTATAAAGCGGCGATCATTCACCGCTTGTACCTCTTTCGAGGTCTCTTTGACGGCGGTCTGGAGATAGCTGATCAGGGAATCGATAGCCAGATCCGCGTCAGCTTTTGACACTAACACATCCGGAATATTATCTAACAAGTTTGATGACGAGTTACCTCTGAGATAACGTTCGAGTTTCGCGTAGTCGGCCTCCCTTACCGACGGAGAGGTGGTGTCTGTACTTGAACCTAGCTGTAATATTACCGGGCGATGGTCGGAGTCAAGTTCGTGTACGACTTGAATAAGTTGTAACCGAAGCGTGACATTCTTTAAAATAGCTATGTCTAAGACTGTCGGGCGACAGTTGTCTAAAAAACTAGTGGGTTCCATAGAAGCTATGACGTCAAACGCGAGATCGTCACTTAGTTTGTCGAGTATATTCCCGTTTCGAGAAGTAGTCGGACTGTTCCAAATGACGTTCCCGCTGTTGAGGTCCCCTGCAATAATAACGGAGTCTCCTAACTGCAATATCGCCTCTAAATCGGATTTTAATAGCTCTCTATTCGGCGAGAGATACGCGGATACTATTATAACGGATGGATGACCGGTCATCCCTAATTTGCATACTGACACTTCTATATTGGATAGAACGAGCGGATCAATCGGCATACAATAAAGTGAGCGTTTATTGTAAATTAAGGTGCCACCCCCGCGAGTGACACGATCATTTCTGACTATGTTGTAATTCGCGATCGCGGGATTACGCATTTTTGGTTTTAGTTGCGTTTCCTGTATGAGGAAAACGTCTATCTGTCTGTTACATAAAAAGGCAGCTACTAGATCGCGCTGTGTCCTAAGGGATCTTGCGTTGTAAAACGAAAGAAATAGACCGCGCGGTTTTATTTTGTTCATAGCCGCGAATTTATTTCTTTACAATTTTGAGCCTCACGGACGAGGCGTTGCAGGGTCGTGGCAATGCCTGGATATTTTGCGAACGCGCTGAGCTGGCCTAATCCTGTCTAGGTCTGGAGAATTGCGTAAATATCTAGTACTTCTTGCATGTTGTGTTCCAGGATAAGCTGGTGAATCCAGTCAAGCCCGGCGAGGCCAAAAAAGAAGGCTGACGCGGCCTGTGCTGGCTTGCCTGTTGGGGCTGAGCCTGAGGCTTAGAGGCCTGGGGCTGGGGTCGGGGCGCCCAGGGGGCCAGAGTGGCCCGCCTCGGTTGTGGTGCACGCAGTACAGAGGGCGCCGCGTGAGATGCGGGTGCGGGCGTTGCCGGGGCGCTAGAGATGCCGGGCAGGTCCAGAAAGGCCTGCATAGACATGGGAGGTGGAGGCGGAGGGTGGGCGGCGGCTACAGGCACCTTGGGCGCCTGTCTTGCTTGACGATGGCGTTGTGTGCGCGGCGCACGGTTGCAGCCGCGATAATTCACGGGATGTCCCGCGTTACCGCACAACACGCAACTGGGGGGTTCAGGGGTGTCGGGTGTACGCCCGTACTCCTTTGTGGAATGATCACCTAGGCACTTGAAGCACCTAGGGCGGAGGTGACAATTATACGCCGAGTGGCCGTAACTCTGGCAGTTGTGACACTGCGATGGAGTATGAGTTTTTCGGGGAGGCTCAACGGTGATGCCGTTGAGGTTGCAAACGGAGGTCAGGCTAAATATAGCCTTACTTCCTGAGAGAGGTCTAGGAGGACCAAGACCATGTTGTAAAGGGCTCGAGTTCGTGGGTGGTATATTCGATGTACCTCTCTAACCGGGAAATTCTGCTCCTTAAGAGATGCAGTCATATCCTCGACCGAGATCTCGGCCAGAATGCGACGAATCACTACACGAAGGAGGCGTTCCTCCTCGAGAGTGAAGGTGAAGTAAGCCAACTTGGCTTCCCGGAGGAATTTAGTCAGCTGTCGGAAGTCGTTAACCGAGGGGACCTTAACCTGGATACTCGTCGGGGTATTAAGGGCGGACGTATAATTAATTTTTTGACTTTTTAAACTATTCGCAATGGACGTCCACTTGGACTTGTCCTGTATAGTAACCGGAGGCGGTGCGCGGGGCTTATTGGTCGCCACTGCGGAGTCCGTAGCGCCGACTTGCGAGACCGAGGCGGGGTTAGGTCTGTTCGAGCGCGGTATAGCCGTGACGGGCGCCCAAGCGCCATCTTTGTTGCGAACTATTTTTTTTGCTGGGCGTTCAGTACCCGAGTCGGAATCGGAGGAGCGCAATCCGCGGCGGAGGCGCCTCCGATATGTAACGGTTTTGAAGTCATCGTCTTACGCAGAAAGCGCGGAATTCGCGGAGGGCGAGGTAATCGCGGGCGTGAGAGATGCGGCGGGCGCGACCGTGTCTAACTCCATTTCGGAGACGGCCTCTGAGCCGGAGCTCAGCAACTGTCCTCTATCCGCTTCATTCAGCGGAGATCTCACATGTGTCAGAAACTGCCATACGGGGCACATACTGAATGTTATCCGGGGGCAGGAGACAATGACGTGCAAGGATGGCGTCGACGACGCTTTCGTCAACTCCATACGCTAATAAGTCGTCGCGGAGTCCTAACACGAAATCGTTTTTGAGATCCATTCCGTGGCCCGAGGGGGATGTGAACCAACCTCCCTGCCTTAAGGGCAGGGGGGCACGCCAAACTGGTTAATTATGGGTCTATCCCGGATGCGGATCAAAAGAGCTGTTTAAAATGAACCAGAAGAAGAAAGCAATACAGGAAATACGTTAGCGGGATAGGCAAGGTAAATAATTTGCATAGATATAGAACAAATAAATAAATAGATAACTAAACAAATAAATAATTGAAATAAATAAAGTTATAAAGAAATGACGACTAAAGGGATAAAGGACTTCGTAAATAAATAAATGTACCAATATAATATAATAAACAAAGTAATAAATAAATACAAAGGAAGGGTCTCACTCAATTCCAGGAAAAAGAAAGTAGGTGTTACGCAGGTGTGGTGCATGTGTGTGCTACGTCAGCCGAATCGGCACTTCAAGGCGAAAGCCGAACGAACACTCTCGATGTAATAGCGATTATCACAATAATCACGAAATGTCGCTCCGAGCGCGGACACAATCGTTCCCGGCCGCGTCAGAATCGGAACTCTGTTTTTTAGTATACCCCTGAAGATATGTATGCAGAATTTCATAATTGAATTGTTAAGCGTAGCAAACTGAAGTATATAACATCTTAATATTTCTTAAAATGTATGGTACATTTCTGTACATTCTCAAATATGTTGAGTATTGAAACAGACGACCACTTTTTTTATATCATATAGGAGGCAAATGAACAGGCGGATCACCTGTTGTTAAGCGATCACCGCCATCCATAGACATTAGCAACCTCAGAGGAGTAAACAAGTGCGTTGCCAGCCTATGTTTGGGGAGAAGAGAAGGGAGAGGAGAGGGGAAGGGAGATGGGTCTCCGGCACTCTTTCTGACCAAACGAAACGCAACAATGCAAGCACTGTTACTTCACGTCGGTTTTCTGTCAGAGGGTAGTGCTACCCCGGACGAACCGACCCATTCATGCTAAAACCAATAATAGCTTGCGCATAGCTCTACCACCTACAAAATGTACGATTCTAACTCAAACAAAATATATTTGTATGACGCATTAAAAATGCGTTTTATTTCATTCAAAATATAAGATCATATTTAAGTGAGTTTCGTTATATTGTATACTTTATTATACTATATACTTTGTGTTAAATAAAATTATGTTAAAAAATTCTATTGACTTATTATGATTCAAGCTTTAAATCCTTTTCTGGGAAGGGAACAGTAAAGAACTTAAATACTTAAAATTTTACATTCTTAGGTAAATCCACCTATTAACATATACCAATACTTACAAACCTTACTTTAGAAAATATTTCTATTACTGAATTCATTTAGTTCATATAGCGTGAACTATACCGCAACTCACAAAGAATTTGAGGTTATATCTCTCATTTCAAATTCTTCGTAGACGACTTGAATCGTAAAAAGAGGATTATAGTCTATATGCTCGCGTGTCGGATAGAATTCGTGAAAATAAGGCGAGTCGGTAATATGGGTTGCTTTATTTACTCCTAGCCACTAAGCTGCATATAATGAAAACGCAGTGTCGCGAGGCGTCAAACGGCGACGCCGAGTAAAAATGTCTATTCATCTTGGACTAAAAATTCAAGATACTTTTATTTATTTTTTTATTGTAGCACGGCAAAGTGACTACACTATGCCTGATGGTAAGTACAGTACAATCCAAAAATAATAGCGACCACCGATTGACACACTGTCCATCGCCGGTTGCCACTATCATGCCGGCCTGTAATAAGCTGGATATACACAGGCTGATCCCGAAACGCGACCCGTAGAAGCGAATCATTATTACGGGCTTTTTCACCATATACATGATGCTTGCGACCCAGTCGGGCTGTAAAACCCTACCACCTCGCTTGCGCCATTGCCTCGTTCGTTATTCAGCAGGGTGCACCACGTGCAGGTGAGGTTAGCTTGGGTGTCTCAAATCTTATGATGTTATTCGACACCCCTTACACCCCTTTATTTCAATTAAACTTTAATAAAAGTAACAAACAAATATATTTGGTAGGTGGTAGAGTCACGTTGAAGCTATAACTGGTTTCAGCACAAATGGGTCGACTCGCCCGGTGTAGTACCACCCCCTTGCAGAAAATCGACGTGAAGTAACAATGCTTGCATTGTTGTTTTTCATTCGGTTAGTAAGAGCGCAGCAAGCCCACATCCGCTTCTCCCTCCCTCTTCACAACAAAAATATGTCGACAACGCACTCGACCCCTCTGATGTTACTAGTGTCTATGGACGGTAATGATCACTTAATATCAGGAGACCCAATTGTTGGTTTAGCTCCTATGATATAAAAAAAACCATATTTGACTACTATGAATTACAAAATAGTTCAAAAAAGTAACCATTAAATAAATTAATTTAAAAAAGATATTTAAATTATATTAAAAGTTAAAATTTTACTAATTAAACTAAACACAGCTGTATAAATGATTTGCAATAGATATTTTTTATTATATGTTTATTATCAAAATAAGCATAATATATTAAATAATTCTGAAGTGCCCGTTAAGCATAGTATATGAGAAATAATTATAATATACCTATGCATTTTATAAATTAATTTTATGTGCACGTAACACGTAAAACTTTAACAACATATTAAATAAATTCTCCTTGAACATGCGATAATTGCAGCGGTAGTTTATTATATTTTTTACTAAAGCAATTTGTTCTTTCTTTTATAAGTCCTACTATAGTATTAAAGATTAGCTGTTGCCCATGAATTAGTTCTCATGAAAACGGTTTTATTGTTTTTTGTTCGAAGGCGCTTGTTTACTTAGACTGTGTGTGGTCTAATCTATTTTATTTTATTATTACTGCCTAACCTATCGAACCTTTTAACAGATTTTAAGATAGTTTTAAAAAAATTGTAAAATTTTAAATTTTAAAACCCTCTACTTTAATATTTGATATTTATTTTAAATGTTATTTTGTATTATTATATACATTTATAGCAAAATTAAAATAACAAATAAAAAAATTAAATGTGTGTTGCATTGAAAAAATCTGTGTGATATTTTTTTTATTTATAGAAAGCATCAAAATTGTAAAATCATACTATTTGGCAGACTCACGCGGTTGCTTATTCGTAGACGTCGCGAGACTTGTCACTTGTCGCACGCGACGTCGACTCCCCACTATTGCGATACCGAAACCCTATAGGGGTTTTCCTGTTCTTTATTCAAAATGTCGTCGTCTATTTCTATAACTAATCGAAAGAAATTTTATTAAAATGACAATTTGTTTTTAATAAGAGCGATACATATCTACCTATTTACGTAAAAAATTCCTTATAAACTATATGCATAAAAACAAAGACATACTGCATGAAATAAACTTGACATACATGACCGAATGGACATTAATACGTTGGTTATTGCGTATTAACAGAAGACTAATAGTACTTTATCGTATAAATATTCTTCATATTATGTAATTTAAGGCGATACGTCGGCGTCAACAGCTTCACAGAACGAAGCTATTAAGACTTTGCTAGGTCAATAGCGTAGTCAGATCGAGGGGAAAAAAGGGATACTTCGGTCTCATTGCCGAGGATAAAGGCTTATTTTTCTATTTTTAACCGACTTCAAAAAAAGGAGGAGGTTCTCAATTCGACTGTTTTTTTTTTTTTGTAATATAGATATATGAACTATTTTATTAAAAGTGTGGATCTCACGAAAGAGCAACGTTTTAACGATATTTAAAAATGAGCCAAGGATTATTATTTAAAAAATTGCTATATGAATTTTTTGCACAGTTACATGCAAAATAATTTTATGCCTACCATTTCTAGGATAAAAACGTGCTCACTGACTCAAAAATAGTATTTGAGATGAACGCGATTACAGTTTCAAGTTTAAATCATTGATTCCAGCATAATATAGTAAAGGGCCTGCTGTAACAGCGAAGTCTAGGGCATCTTGCTGTTTCTGTCTGGGACGAATTTTTGACAGTCCGGTCCCAGCCTGAACTTTTTACTTAGCTATGGCGAGATGATATCGTCCTAGTTACGTGCGTACTCTTGGCTATTTTGTCCAAGTTTGACGTTTATGCCGCGCCTACAAGGTAATCAAGCTGAGATCCCTTCTTTAAAAGTACAAGCGGCAATTTTAACTATTTTGGAACCAGTAGGTCAAATTTCTGGAGTGATTTTCTAAACCAAGTTCAGTTCTGACTCTCAATACTGTTTTTTGTGAAACCACCAAGATAACGCTTAAAAAGCTCATCTTTGCTCAGCTTCTTAGTCCCTTCTTTAAAAGTACAAGCGGCAATTTCAACTTTTTTTTTCGAACTGACTATGCTATTGGTCTTGCTAGGCCATTACAGCTTCACTGGACTACTAAAGCGTGCGCTTAAGGTAATCAGACGATTTGGAAATTTCAATAATTTTGGAACCAGTAGGAATAATTGTTGGAGAGATTTTCCAAACCAACTGGTTCCGACTTTCATTACTGTTTTTTGAAAAACCACCAAAATACCGTTTAAAAAACTCATCTTTGCTCAACTCCTTATAAGTAGGCTTGAGGTAACAAACTCATATTTCAACGATGGTAAAACATTTATAACTAAAGCACGATGCCAAACTCAACATGAGTCAAGACCGCTTTTGCATTTCTCGTGCTGTGGGTTTTGGTAACTGGAGCTATAATGGAATTATCTTCCCCATATAGCGTCGTTAATTTTTCATAAAGACATATTATACTATTAGGTAACGAAATAATAGAAAAAGTTTTTTTATTTTATTTTCAGACCCACCATTAGGTATAGGTATAGGATAAGGGATTACCCTTATCCAAATATTAGCCTCCGCCCGCGACTTCGTTCGCGTGAAATAGATACACTAACACGCAACAGTTCTCAAAAGGAAAAAACATCCCAATTTTGAGACATTTTACACCTGTATTCCGCTCCTATTGGTCTTAACGTGATGATATATAGCCTATAACCATTCTCGATGAATGTGCTATATAACACTGAAAGAATTATTCAAATCGATCCAGTACTTCCTGAGATTACCCCCTACAACGTCACAACATCACAACGTCACAAACTCACAAATTTTACCTCTTTATAATATTAGTATAGATATTTAGACGCTCTTACAAGTTTGTATTTTATAGTAACAGAACTTCAGATATAAAAGTCGTAATGTCGTTATTCTCAATTGTATTAATACTAAACATTTCTAACCAAACATCTTATTTGATTCTTACAACCCCTTTGTTTACATTTAATCAAAACAAAAGCCTTGTTTATATACTCATATGTACGTCGAAATATCCATAAATACATGATATCTTCGTAGAAAACTAGAATAAATGCTGAGACAACAAATATTCCGTTTAGCAATACAGTTTTATTCGAGACTATAAATCGGTTGTTCTTATTCCAACAAAGAGCTTCAAGGCAACTATCCAAGGCGTTCAGCTCATATCAGTTCCCATAAAAATGTTTTATGTTAGTGGCTAATAAATGACATCAGCAAATTCAGTAAGACAATATGAGAGGCGCTCTATGCATCCGTTTCTTCCTTTTATTTCGCTCCCCTCGCAATCATTGTTTCGGTCGGGAACGAGGGCGCCGGCTTGTCTTTCGGACTACCAATGATTTACTATCGCAAGATAGGGCCAAAGGGATCGTTTGGTTTTGAAACCCTATAGTATTTTCTTATTAATCATAGCATTTCAGTTGGAAATCTCACCTCCGGGACACTTCAAAATCGTTATCAAATCTTTGCAGACAACATTGTTTACGTTTAGACAAAAATATAATGATATAGTAAGGCTTAGGCCTAGCAATAATCGCACCTCTGATAAACCTCATTGGTTACGATATTGCCTCTGCGCAAAGTTAGTAAAGTTTAGGCCTTACCTTACCTTACCTAACCTTAGGGTTAGGTTTTATCTATAACTAACCGCACATAACGAATGACTGTGCAAATTTATCTTATTAAATCTGGTCTTCTCATTGTACGTATATTTTTTTCCAAATGTCATATAATACACATTTATTATATAAGAGACATTTATTAAAAATCTAATGTTAGAAAAAACTTGTCTAACTTTAATTACAACGTCTTAATAGGTTCTTATAAAAATATATACATTCAAAAGACGAAAACAATTAGAGCAAAATAATTACGTACCGAATGCAGTTTTATAAAATATATTTTTTTTAACGATTGTCGTTGTTTACGGCCCACTGTAATAATTGCAATGATCCAGAGTCTGTTTTATGATCCTTTATATACTTAAGTATACAAATATCTTTGTAATAACGAAAAAGATTTACAACAATATGAATCTCCAATTTTAATATTGTTTTATTAACTAGATATAATATACACTCTACATTTTCTATCATTGTTTTTATACAATTAAAGGAAAGCATAAACAAACACTACCAAATCATAATAGCACAATACTATTACTATTTCAACAATAACATTACTATCTCCTATGCCTCTTTTTTACAAACCCGTTGTAGACTGTTCACTTAGCTTTTGCGAAATTGGTTTTCCTATGATATTATTGTTCTAAGGTCATATTTCATTATATAACATCATAAATCTTACAAATGCCGGCACTTACTGCGGATGGGGTGAACGTAAGTGCTTTCAAATGGTATTCAACCATAGCTTCTACTAGAAGATAGACGCATCAAACAAAATCGCATAATTGAACAATTTAGAATTAATTTAATTTAAACTTTAAATATATATTATTAAATAACATAACATACTTCTTATATTGAATAGCAAAAGTATTGCTTTGTTATTCACTAATTTTAATAAACAAATACACAATATTTATTTGCACAGAAAAAGTTACAGATTTGTAGGGGTCTTTAATATTGTTTATATTACACTGTATTATTGACTTTGGAATAAATTCATAACATCTCATTCATTCATATTGTATTCGTAAAACCAAAACAACTGTATCTTTATCTTAACATTATATATACACAATAATAAAATCTATGTTGTGTCTGTCGGTTAGTGCCCTAAATGGCTGAACCAATTTTGTTGATAATTTTATAGGCTGTTCGAAAACTTTTCAGAGGCTTCTTACTTTTTGGTAGTTCTCAAAAAACTTAAAAGAGGTAACGTAAATAGATAAAAGTGTTATAAGGCTTAGATAGTAACGAACATAATTAAAATAAATCAAAGACAACAAAGAATTATTCCGAATAAAAGATGTAGTTCCCAAGAAAGATCAATACCGTTTGTAGTCCGGTGAAGCTGTTAAGACCTTGCTGGGTCAATAGCGTAGATATTTCGAAAAAATCAATACCGTTTTCACAAAACGAAGCCGCGTGCACTATTTTTTTTTATATATCATAGAAGGCAAAGAAACAGGTGAGGTACCTGATATTAAGTGATCACCGCCATCCACAGATACTAGCAACAGCAGAGGAGTCGCTAGTGAGTTGCCAATCTGTGTTTGGTGGAGGGGGAAGGGAGGGAGAAAGGGGGAGGGGAGGAGAGAAGGTGGACATGGACTTCCAGCGCTCTCACTGACCGAACGAATCGCGACAATGCAAGCACTGTTACTTCACGTTTGTTTTCTGTGAGAGGGTGGTACTACCCCGGACGAGCCGACCTATTCATGCTGAAACCAGTAATAGCTTCTGCGTGCCTAATTTGTATACAATAATTAACTCTTCTATTTTTAATAATCGCCATGGCGGAGTGTTTTGACCGGTTCTATATCCATCGATGGTTCTTTGGTTCATAGCCTAACAGGTACAAACGTTTTTTCTAAATTTGCGAACATTTACTAATAGATAGCAGATAGCAATATCGGCTGACAATGAAGGAAAATATCATAAGGAAACCTGAACCTGAGATATGTTTTTGTAGAACTCCCGTATGTGGGAAAGTATAGGACTGTGGATTTCTCTTAGTTTGAAATCGCCATTGTGGGCTGATGTGGTGATTATGTGCATACTTTTCTTTGCGAAGAGGCTCATGGCTCTGCAATGGGTCTCTTACAGGCTTATAAGTAAGTTTAAAATACATTCAAAATTAATGTTAATAATTATGTTGTTTTAAATACATATTCATTTATAAACTTAGTTGAATACGAAATTATGAAATAAAATAACTTGAAGTACGAATACATCTTTACATAATATAAAATAAAGTCGCTTCCGCTGTCTGTTCTCTTAGAACCATTGAACTATTGATAGGTTTTTATACAGTTTTCAGTAATGGACAGAGTAATTCAAGTGGAAGGTTTATAAATATAATATATACATATATTACAGTATACGAAAGCCGAAAGAAGATGAATTTGAAATGAAATTGAAGATTTGTAACGATGTAACAACCATATTTTTTTGCATTTAACTTGCAAACACTAGGTAAACCTTTCAAGATAGATTCAATTTATGTAAAACGGAATTGTATATCTTAAAAAGAGCGATAAAAAGTTCGCGATGATAAATATTTATCTCTCAAAGATAACCCACAGTAACTATATTTATCTTTTTACAAAATAAATTATGCGTTATTTACCAATCTATTTTATACAATACATTATTATTCCTTATCCAATCAAATACATTACATACGTTGTTACATGTCATGTAGATGAGAACTGACTTTAACAGTGTTTTATTAAAATGAATATCTATATTGCACTTGTGCGAAGCTGAAGCGGTCGCTAGTATGTAATAAAAAAACATTGCACACTCCAAAACGTCTTAGTAAGAAAATATCCAGTATTCCATCCCCGATGTTTACACATGGTGGTTAAGCTGCATCTAATGAAATCCCCTGTCAGGGTATCCTTGCACCAAAATTTACAACGACCTTCTAGTTTTGATCATAGCTGGCACATAATATATTGATTATTTAATTTTATTTACATTATTACCTTTTGGAGATTATTTTTCGTAAACATTAATTACCAAATGATAAAGTCAATGTCTATGGTTCAATAGTCAGATCAATTGGATATTTATAAATTGGGAAGTAATGGTAATAAAACAAAGATCTATTTTACTCGAAGCGATAATGGCTGAGTAGACAGTGTGTTCTGATACAACAGCAGAGACGGACTTTCGGTGAAGGAAAACATCATTTTAAAACGATAGCACGATTGTAGAGCTGTTTCTAAGCCCACCTGGATAGCTACCACCCTCAAACTAAAAACCTGTTCCGTTCCGTTGTGGTCCAGTAGCTATATTTGACAGCCAGTCTCTCTAGATTTAACGTCATGTACTATAAGTTATAATATCATTTACTCTATAAAAATATTTCAAGTATCAAGATAACTTTTCCCTTTCACATCAATATAACACGTGGATTTTGAGTATTTTCAGGTCGGATATATGTTTCCTATCCGCCCTTCTGTTTCCGCCGTTCAAGACAACTTTTATCACTATTTCTTGATTAAATTTGTTTTTATTTGAAATATAAGTTGGTAATAGGCAACAAAATATTTTCCTTTTCCACTCTCCGCCTCTATTGACATCTTCATAATGTGAAGATTTGAAGAGTAAGTATGTAAAAAATCAAATATGTTTAATGTGATAGTTGTAGAGTACGTAAGTAAATATTGTCATATATCCCAAGATCCCAAATTCCAAAAACCTCAAGATTTTTGAATAGTTAGAGATTAAGAATTGAATCAAAACTTATCCGAATTTATCTGAGCAGTGAAATGGTTAAAATCAATGGTTTCTCGACAAAAAAAGACTCAATCAGAACTCCTAAGCACCCCCGTTTGATATTCTCCAATCGTAGCCATTCGCACAAAAGAAAATTGGTCAAGCGTTATATGTCCACTAGGTTGAAACGTCCCATTGTTCAATTGAAGAGGGAACTTTATTCAGAGATATATACAGCGGGTTGCATTCGAAGATTTCTTACGATTAACCCTTTAGCCGCAAAGTTTGGAGTGATAGCGTTGATTGAATTATAATCTCTCTTTATCTTGGATTAGGTTAATATTATAATACTCAAAATAATAACTTGAACAGAGTCGTTGTCACCACAATAATAAATGAGTCATTTTAACACTGTAATCGTAAATTTAAATCCTTTTTCTGTAACTATTTTTCCGTGTATTTTTAAATAGATTTATGTTAAGTGCTTTGATACTGAGTAAATCTTATGATTAATTAATAAAGGCGTTACTTTTGAGTTATTTAATTTTAATACTTTATTTCCGTAGTATTTTTACAGAATGGCATTTGAACAGAAAACGTTTGACAGTTTTTAGTAAAAAATAGTTGGCACCCACGATTTTAATTACGTTTTAGCATAACCATATAAGATAAATAGTAGTTAGAAAGTCTTCTATCTTCTAGTAAAAGTCTCGTCAAAATGGTTCCAGCTATGTCAGAGGTAAACTAAACAAACACACACTTTAATTCTATTTATATGTATAGATTAACGAATCTCATCAAACAGCCAGTAATAAATTACGTTCTTACTATTCAGAAATTCAATAATTTATCGCGGCAAAACGAAAATAACTGCTTCGGTGCGGAAACGTCTAATTTTCCAACGTAGACTCACTGTGTATTTATTTCTTTGGGCTTTGTTCTTCTATCCGCGAATTAAGCATCCGAATGATTTATACAGGCCACGCTCATCCCGCTTTATTTACGACTCTCGTTCTACAGTATAATTACAGGGCCGTATAAATGTTGGCAAATGTAAAAAGGGATTATACCCTTTAATGATTACAGCGTAATCGTACTAGAAATTAAAACGCCGAGAGGAGCCTATAGGGAAAAATTGAAGCTTTTAGCTCCTTGGTATTAATTTTTATTTATTTAGTAAATAGAACAGATGTATAATCTTTTTTTATATAATAGGAGGGAAAGTTGGGTCACCTGACGTGAAGTGATCACCACCGTCACCTATATACACTAGCAACACCAGAGGAATCGCAAGTGCATTGCTAGCCTGTGTTTGGGGGAGGGGAGGTGGTCCTCTGGCGCTCTCACTGGCTGAACGAAACGCAAAAATACAAGCACTGTTACTTCACGTCGGTTTTCTGTAAGAGAGTGGTACTATATCGAGCGGACCCATTTGTGCTGAAAACAGTAAAAATGTATATAAATTAAAATCAATTGTCGAATATATGTAAGCTTGGTATTTCTGAACCGCTGCAAATATGTAGGATTTGGGTAATTATTTATTGTTGGAATTGTAATTATCAGGACAAGGGTTATATGAAAGTAAATGTTTAAAAAAAACGTACATGAAATGAGAATTTTTTTAATTAAAATGTCCATATAAATATGTGAGTGAAACAGGGACCTTCAAAAATATTATCAAAATTGATAGATTGTCTTTCAAATTCCATATTAATTCTTCGTGCTGTAATGGAACCCGACG
>JACEII010000005.1:461172-569580 GCA_014332785.1 Antheraea mylitta | reverse complement strand
TTTGTAGGTAGTTTCCGTACTGTCTTTTATATTTATACTGTGACAATGTAGTCCAAGATTGTAAACACCGTAAATCTAGTAATAGACTAGTATAAGTAGACTGTTAAGTTACTGGGACACATATATAGATATATAGACAACTAGTCATACAGGCTTACTGAAAATCCTACCAATACTATATTTTTTTTTTTATTTTCCTTCCCTGAAAGTTCTAGCACATTCGCTAAGATTCGAACTTATATCAACCGACGCGGTCCCCGTATACGCTAACCAATAATCTGTTATCGTTTTATTTTATTTATTTATTTATTTTTTTATTGTAGCTCGGCAAAGTGACTGTACAATGCCTGATGGTAAGCATAGTACAATCCAAAAACAGTGGCGACCACCGAGAGACATACTATCCATCGCTGGTCACCGCTGTCATGCCGGCCTGCGTAAGTGTCTCTTCACGTTGCGCTTGAAGGACCCCATGTCATAGGAAGGAGGAAACACACTGGCCGGGAGATTGTTCCACAGCTTCACGGTACGGCAAAGATAGGACGTAGCGAACTTTTTAGTTTGTGCCCAGATAGGATTCACCGTAAAACTGTGGCTCCGAAGACCAACGCGAGTGGTACGGTTATGAAAAGGAGAGGAAGGGATAAGTTTGAATAGCTCATCAGAACACTCGCCATGATACAGACGGTAGAACACGCTCAGTGAGGCAATGTCTCTGCGCAACTGAAGCGGCTCTATAGATTCTGTAACGTCTGTATCATTGACTATGCGGACAGCCCGTCTCTGCAACCTGTCCAGGGTATCCAAAAGGTACTTTGCCGAACCGTCCCAGAGGTGCGAGCAGTATTCCACGCAGGGCCGAACTTGTGCCTTATAAAGAAGATATAGTTGTTCAGGCGTGAAAAACCGTCGCACCCTGTTCAGGATACCGAGTCTCCGAGACGCAGTGGAGATCACGCTCTGGATATAATCCCTGGGATTGAGGTCGCTGCGAATATCTGCGCCTAAGATATTGAGACTGTCTCGCATTGCGAGCGAGATGTTCTGAAGAGTTGGAAGGGGGGTGAATGGGGATCTTTTGCAGGTAAACGCGCATACCTGTGTCTTGTTGGCATTGAACTCAACCAAATTACTTGTTCCCCAATTTGATAAGTGAAGCAAAGATTGGTCAAGTTCAGTGACTAGTTCCTGCCGTCTCTTTTCTGTTTCTCCCTGACTGCAAGAAGGCTTGCTGTAATATAACTTGTGGATGGTACTATCGTCTGCATAGCAATGAATATGGCCTAAAGGCAACATATCATTGATATGCAGAAGAAACAGAGTAGGTGAAAGTACAGAACCTTGTGGAACTCCAGCATTTACTGACATGAGCTGCGAATCATGTCCTTCGACAAGGACACGAATTCTGCGCTCATGCAGAAAGCCAGAAATCCATTTGCATAGGTTGTCAGGGAGTCCATACGCCGGAAGCTTCGAAAGAAGACCACGGTGCCAGACCTTATCGAAGGCCTTGGCAATATCGAGACTGATCGCCAAGGCCTCACCGTGCTTGTCAATTGCCTCCCCCCAGCGGTGCAACACATAAGCTAGAAAAATATGGGTATTTTAAAAGTATTTACTTGAGTTATTAATAATTAATTTGATGTTTGTTAGTTACATCATTCAAATATATTTAGTAAACATTATAAGTCTTAACGTAATAATTATATTACCTTTATATAATAATATTCTTGGGATTAATCATAATATTCCATGAATTAAACATATACATGACTATAAAAAATAACAAAAGTGATTTTTTATAACCAATTCTAGGATAAGGTTTATTTTTCCATGTAGTAATTTTAATAAACTATTTTTTAATACAAATATACATGACAGACATGCTTTTCGCATTTAATGGTATTATATTATTTTCACGTTTTCATAAAAAAAAAAATTTCCGAAATGTCTACGCTATTCACCCATCAAGGTCTTAACAGCTTCACCGGACTACTAAGGCGAGCGCTTAAGGCACTCAGCCGATTTTATTATGGCAACCAGCTCAAGGGTGCACGGCACACCTCGGCTTGGCTGTTGCCTGTTGCATGCAAAATCGCGACCTATCTTAGCTAGCCTAGCTAACTATTCATATATGTATGAGCTGTTGAACCGTATATGTGTACCAAGCATACACGCCTCAACAACTCTTCCATATATTTATTATCGGAAAATTGAGAGGTTTTCAGTTCGATAAGGGAAAAAAAGTAAACCCTTCCACTTTTATGTGTAAGCGTGTAGGCGTGCACGTGTGTGGGGGTGATCGTGTAGTGTTGTAGCGGTGATGTATACTTGTGTGTCACCGTATCGCGCAAGCAACGCACTCAAAGGCTCCCTACCGAGGGATCGAACCTAGGCTTGAGCCGCTGCCGTGGGAGGCCTAATCGGGTCTTTTTATAAATACTTATTTCGTGTACATATTACAATAGAATTTAAAAAGTAAACAGAATACTGAAAATGTACTAATTATTGAACTGCGAAACTTTCTAAAGCTGCTAGAATATAGAACACAACAAAAGAAAAAAAAAAACTGTTAAGTCGACACACGTAATACTCGCAAATGGATCCCGAGCTCGATAGCCTATTTCCATCCAAACTTAAATGCTTCTGCACAGAGACAATAGTTCTTAAAGCGGCAGTTACTTAAAACGTTCCACTTAGGCCTACAAAGGAACTTTTACAGATGCATTTTGAACGTAACATGGATCTGGTTACTACTGAATTATAACAATTTAAAAAGGCCTTTCAAGTACTACCCATGCATAGTATGTGTAATATATTTTTTAAATTTATATTAGGTATAGGTTAAAAATTCCTTTAAAACAAGAAAATACCATTCTTTCGACTATTATATATGTACGTTTATATTTCCGCGATTTTCTAAAAAATAAAACAAATTCAATTTGAATGTAATTGGATCTTAATTTATATTTAAAAAATTAGTTTTTTTTTTATATTTTGTATGTATTACGTATATTATTATGTCTTATATTTTATTATATCGAAGAGATACTTATGTAGGCCGGCATGACAGCGGCGACCGCCGATGGATAGTTTGTCTCTCTAAGTCGCCATTGTTTTTGGATTGTACTGTACTTTCAGGCATAGAACAGTCACTTTATCAAGCTACAATATATATATATTTGTAAATTTATTATTATTATTTTAATACTATTTTACACTTTTAAGTTCATTTTTTTTAAGGCTGTTCGTTTTCTTTGACAATTGTTTTAATAACTTATGTTTTTTTTTATCTAGATATATTGGCGTCATTGATTTTCTACAAAAGCGATTTACAACGAAATTCGCAGTAATGAAGTACGGAACATATGGTGCGTGGGACGTGAGTGGTTAGTTTTACAGATTTCGTAGTTCACGTTCACGCCGGCGCATACCACCGGTGGCCCGCACTAGACTGTATTTTCTGGCGGCTTGTACCACCGGTGGTACGTATTCCATTGTGCTATTTATTAATAAATAAATAAACGTTAAATTCTCATTATTTCTAATAGCACAATTGAATACGTACCACCAGTGGTACACGGCGCCAGAGTAGACAGTCTAGTGCGGGCCACCGGCGGTACGCGCCGGCGTGAACGTGTTAAAGAATGATGGACTACTATTAATGTATCTATTGCTTTTCAGTTGTGACGATCTACTGTGTCTTACTAAATAAAACAATCAACATAATCGTGCTTACATTGAAGTGTGTTTTGAAAGTCACACTCAGATTGTATTTTCTTTAATTGTCAACTAGTGTGATATAGAAATAATTTAAATGAAGATCACTAATAATTCGTGGTTTTAAATTAATTTACAAAATTGTTTTTTTTTTTTGTAATAACCAAGAACAAATGTAGGTACGTTCCTTAACTACAATGAATATTAAAAAACAATATGTTTAAAAAAATAAAAATAATTTCTTTAATTTCTCATAATCTATAATGCTATATCATTATTATGTGGTTAAAAAGACAGTACCTTTGAAAAAACTGTGTATCTATTGTGTATGTAAGTAAATGTTACAGTTTTTGTTCTATTGTACCACTCTGTATATTCACATCGAAGTGGTCCATGGACTATATATTCAGTTACATATAGCAAAGACACATAATCCTCTCTAGAACATTTTAATTCACTATTTTTAATTACCTATTTCAATAAAATGAATGATAATGAAAATATTTCCCACGCTAATTGACTTTGAGTAGAGAGTAAATAATCAAAGCAAACTGATTCATTTACATTATTACTTTATAAAAAAAGTTTATACATCTTAATAAAAGTAAACACTAAAAAAAATTATTTTCTCTAAATTTTTTTTTTATATATATTATAGGGAGCAAACAAACAGGCGGGTCACCTGATGGTAAATGATCACCACCGCCTATAGACACTAGCAACACCAGGGAAGTGGCAAGTGCGTTGTCAGCCTTTTATGTTTATTAAATTCATAATAATTTCCAATAATATAATGAAAAATATTATATAAATGGAACATCTATTGTGAAGTTCTATATCTATAAGGTTTTAGCTTAAAACCCAGTTTTAAAATAAATGATTTAAATAAAAAAAGCGTTCCAGACCAAGTTCAATTAACAACAAAAACATAAATTCAAAACTGAATTACGTCTGGATCACATAATTTACAAATACGTCAGTGTTGCCACGTTCGAATCACTTTTCAGCGGGGATGCCGGTGTGACCGCCAGATGGCGTTCCGAAATCCGCGGTAATCCTGAATTTATTATCTGTTTGCAGCCATTTCCCGTAGCGATGCAATACGACGAATTTCACTGACCGAAATAGATGCGTCTGAATTCGCATAGGTACGGCATTCGAAATGACTGTAATGAGCGTACTCTATAGAAGATATAAGTACTATTCCAATAATAGGGAGGGAACAAATACATCTGCAGATTTTTTTTTTTTTATTTAGATTAATATGTTACTCTGTAGTCATATACTAATATTACAAATTTCGTACACGTATACGTCCTAATTTTTCGATTCGATTCCCTTTAATTAATATAACCAATGAATACATACAAATAAAATTGAATGAAGTGTCTGTTATTTATCCAGGTTAAGCTCCGAAACGGCTGAACCAATTTAAGGGAGACTTTTACGGACTTTTATAGAGTAATTCAATGTGTTATACACCCTATGTATAATTACACATTTCAACGACTACTAAGCAGAAATAATTAAATTAAAAAAATATAGCAAAAATAACTCAAAATAGGTAAAGCTATTAGAGGAATTAATTACTATTTAAAAAAATAGTAAAAAAGACAGTCTACGAATAATTAATTCCAAAAATACACGTAGAATGAAATAATAAGACCATTTTACACCAGGCGGCCCGCATGCTTGTTTGCTATCGACGTAGAAAAAAAAATTTCATTGCGAGATTCAGCTATCACTTTAATAAACACATATACGTACGATAACTACTAAGATATAATATGCATTTTATTATATAGACTATATATTATATATATGTATAATACATGTATATTGTATACATAACAATAATTGTAATTTTTTTCTATAACGTGGGTGCAGACAGACTATCGGAGAGAAAGCTATTCGTACGTCATCTTTAAACGTACTATATCATACTTCATACTAGGATAACCAATAAAAAGAAGGGATTAGGTTATTTTTACACATATTATCATATATTTAATAAGGTCGGATATTTCGAACTTTGATTATTTTTAAATAGCCGCCCACGGGTATTCGAAAATATATGCAAAAATAAATTTTAAGCACGTGTTTATCCATAACTTTATGAATCATACCGCGTGTTACCCTTATCAACCTTATCGACCGTTACAACGTCAACAAACGCGAAACTTTCAGTTTGAAATGTTAACTCAATTATATTGAAACAATTAAACTCACGCTAAAGGGAACGTGCATGCACGCACCGCATCGGGCGTGACACAGATGTGACGGTAAATCCGTGGTAAGCCTGGACTTAGTTCGTGTTGTTCGTACTGTAATCGCAAACGTACCACACTTGAATTATATCATTTAAATACGTTTACTGGCTTTGTATTACTTTGATGATAATTTTTGTCCTATAAATATTAGAACTTAGATACACCCACTAAAATATTCAGGGAAGGTTGTGATAGACAACATTCTTCAGGAAACTTTTTGCAGTACTCGACATCTGCTTAAGCATATCTGTGAGAAGAGTAAGACGCCCGGTTAAGAATAGCTTACTTTTGTTATGTAAAGCGCTCTTTCTTTCTGTTCTACAGCGCGTTGCCCGCGATAGAGAAAGATAACACTATAAGAAACTGAACCATCTCTTCCGCAACGTGCCAAATCAAAATTTGGGTACCGTACTTGTATATTACTAGATGTTGCCAGAGAGCTCTATCTAGCACTTTGAAATGATTTGGATGTTTCATAGGAATTACGCATTTTATAATAATTAGTTCAGAGCTGTTTTATTTTTTTAATAATACTTTAACTTCATTGCCAGTTTTCAATTTACTCTATTAAACTTCATGAATATTACTTATTCTTGCAGAAGACAACTTAATTAAAAAGAAATATTATTCATATTATTAGTTTTTGTTAGTGGCTTAGCTGGGCATTGCTGAAGATTTTATCTATCTCTCGGGAGTAGTAAATTTTTTATGTATGAAAGGTACCTACTATAAGGTACCTTTTTTCTGTATAAATGACAACGAGTATGCAAAGTTTCATGGGGATTAGTTGAGTATTAATCTTGAAAGTGAGCAAACAAACTTCCATCACAATAAAGTAACGTACTCGGGAAATAGTTTTACATTTTACTGACTACTATTAAACAGGCCACATTAACACGAGCAAAGCCACGTGCAAAAGTTAAAAATATTAGTAAAAATAATCTACCGTTTATTACACTCAGAACTTTAACAAACTTTTAATATCATTAAAATACCCCAAAAGTGGTTACTATAAAATAATCATAAAATAGTAAAAACGGGAAAACATCTGGAACAAGGCTTTGATTAAACCTCAAGTTCCAAACGTAAACTCTGTGCAGTGCATCGTTTTTACACAAACTTTGGTATACATTTTCAAGCGCCTATAAACACAACTACGTGTCACATGTCTGAGAATTGCGCGCCTTATCCTACGTATTCGAGTAAGTCGGAACTAATCCCACACCTGGGTTCCGTGTTAGATTAAATCGTGGCAGTAAGCGTTAGCTACCTCACCGCAAATACAGCAAACACACTTTATATACCTACATCTCACGGAAAGCAATCGGCAGCTTCACAGTTAACAGTTTCATAAATAAGATATTACTAATCAATTACATTAATGGAAACAGCATATTGTATATTACGTTTACAGAACTATAAATCATTTGTACTGACATGAAACCTCAAGAGATAGTTTGTTTTATTAAACGCACAAATTTATGAAACTTATTCAATTTTGTTAGTGTATAGCCTAATTAGTGAGGAATATTGTAGGTTATCTAATACTAGCCTCTACCTGCGGCTTCATTCGTTGTGGAATAGTTACTTTGGGCTAACGCTAACACGCAGAGGAAGCTCTCAATTCTTCATTGGTGCTCCGCTGGTCTTAGCGTGACGATATATAGCCTATAACCATCCTCGATAAATGAGGTATATAACATTGAAAGATTTTTTCAAATCGGACAAGTAGTTTCTGAGATTACCCCCTACAACGTCACAAACTCACAAGCTTTACCATTTTATAATATTAGTATGGATTATGGCTAGGACACTAAGAAACCGAGTAATTATAATACAAATTGAACGTCACAAAATATTTTAAGCAGAAACGCAGTATGAAGCGTTCGCGGCCAAAAAGCGGGTTGGTAATCTAACGAGAACCATGTATTTATTATCGAGAAGATCCGAACTGTGAATTCCTATATCAGCGAGGTGGCATGTCACACGACTCTCCCTTGTACTCGCCTATGAAGCCCTGGTTTCAGCATGAATGGGTTGGCTCGCTCGGGATAGTACCACCCTCTCACAGAAAACCGATGTGAAGTAATAGTGCTTGCATTGTTGCGTTTCATTCGGTCAGTGAGAACGCCGGGGACCCACCTTCCTTCCTCTTCATTCCCTCTGTTCCCCTTCTCCCTCTACCTTCCCCACCACCACAGGCTGGCCATGCATTTGCGACTTCCCTGGTATTGTAAGTGTCTATGGACGGTGGTGATCACTTAACATCAGGTGACCCGCCTGTTCGTTTTCCTCCTATGATATAAAAAGAATACAAGAAAATTTATGCAAAGTATGATTTGAGTAGTTTTTTTAAATATATTATTAGTCATCTTTAAACATAATTCAATGCATCTAATATTATCTACTGTTACAAACTACATATATCATATACACATATACAACTCACCCACCTGGATACAAAATGACAGTAAATTATTGGTAAAATTGGTTGACATATGGGACATAAAATCTCAGAAGAATCAATATAATCTCGCTATGTCTTTTCTATCGGAAATACCGTTAAGAAAGTAAGTAAATAATTAAAAATAAGTACTTCGTTAAATTTCATAAAAAACAATCCTTATCTGTCATATTATACGTTTATGCATTAATTAATGCATTATTTTAGAAGTAAAATAAGAAGCAATTTAGATTGAAATAATTAAAGATATACTTATCACTGTCAAATCGGTGCTAGCTAAACGATTTCTTTCAAAAGCTTCTTTGAATGAAAGTAAATAATTATCAGAATTATGATTTTAGATCCCATAAACAATACGTGTTTCCTACAATTGCATATTTTTGAATAAGGAATACTAGTGATAATTATGAGTTAAGGAGATTGAGATATTACTTATCGATATACACATAGCCACGGAATAATATCAATATTTAGTGAAACACGGCATCACTAACAGCGAGCAATGTTTGTAGAAACATTAATTAAGAAGTTTTATGAAACTATTTATGATTAAATTATACGCGGTGTGTATTTAAAGATTTCTGAATATACAATGTTGTCCACCGCCTTCTTGACAGTCGGTGACATCGGCGAATAACGCATAGATTGTATACAATAGGTGACTTCAGGGTTAAGTTCCAATAACATTGCTACAATAGAATTACGTTAATATCGTGTCATTCAAAGAATAAAATGAATTTAGTATTAATCTATTAAAAAATTCGAAACTTAAATAAAACGTAAACATTATTTACATTTGAAAGTCAATTCGTTCTTGTAAATTATATTTATCTTGGAAAGGTTGATGCATGAATTCTTTATTTTATTTGTCTCTTGCCAAAAATGTAAATAAATTACAATATAAAACTACAAAAAGAGACAACAAAGAGCGAAGTATTTTTTTTGGAAAATCCCAAGTTATTATTTACATGAAGATAGAAAGAAAAATTGAATTACTATTCAATGTTGAAAGCTCTGTGATGTTTGTTTGCGGCATTAGAAAAAAGTGAATACATTCGACATCGACCCCTTAAAGGTGTCCTTTACATAGACGTGGAAGGTTCCTGGACCCTCTGCACTACTCATGAATATTTTAGTTACGTACTTTTGATACCTAAAGTGGTGAATATGCTCTCAAGATATCGTACACTGCTTACAAATATTTAAACAAGTTTTTGTACCTCTTAACAGTTGTTCAAAAATCTTTAACAAAACTGTTTAAAAAAAATGTTAGTATTTAATATAAACCAAATATTGCTTAAAAATACTTAAGAATTTATATGAGACTTATTGGAGTCTGTGAATTAGTTCTCCTGAAAAGGCTGAAAATATGATTAGATAAAAAAAAATTGTAAGCCGTCACGGGACGCCTGGTAGCTGTGAAACATCGAAATTTATAACGTAGTAGACAACACTGTATACACTATAGATATGCGAGCCCAGTGCGTGTGTCACACGTGTGCCACGCCAACAATCAGGTTAACCAACATCTATGGATGTTTCACTACTCTGGCAGTAAAAATGTGAACATAAATAACGTAACTGTTTAGAAGATGACTCCGGGCAAAGAAACATTCACATTTTTTTTATTTACACATACATTCGAGTATATTTTATACTAAATTATGGCTGCGACTTTGTCTGCGTCATTTATTACCTTAACAATTTTGTGTATATAAGAAAAAATATGAGTAAGACACCGCTTGCCCCACTTTTCAACGCCAAGAAAACATACATCGCTAAACGAGTAGTGCTTACAAAAATTGCAGCTACTTAATAAAGTGAACAAGCTCTCGTGATATTTCTTTCAGATAATTACCAATTGCCTAAGAACTGTAACAAAAAAATGCCATTGAAATCTATATAGTATTTGAATGATATGTAAATAATAGCAAACTTCTGTTACTTTAATAAATTTAAAAGCTAACCTGAATAAAAAGTGGCAAGATAAAACAAAAAAAAAAAAGAAGAAAAATATAATTCCTCCGAGTTTAAATAAAATCTCGTATAATTAACCATTTGAAATCCTACATAATTAAACGTTTCACAGACCAAAAATGTTTAGTAAATATACGTTGGGAATCCGGAGCACTTGTAATTATTCTTCTTTATCCCTCATTAAACAAGGCACATAACCATTTGAATTTGTTAAATGTTTTGACTTTATTTGCTGAAGCTTTGACTATGACATACAATTTATAATCAATTATAAGAAGGGTTAGGAACACTTTATATTTTACCTAAAACGTTTTGAATTGCACTTTACAACAGATAAAAAAAATATATCTACCAAGATACAGTTTAATCCATCTGTAATTTAATATTGAATTTTATACATCCCTCATGTAATTTTTAACAAGTTACTAAACGTCTTCGGTAAGTTCAATATCTAAATGTAAATTATTTGTGTAATTATAACATATTATCGATTCGCCGGATTGTAAATTTAAGCGCCACGACAAGCGGGTTTTAGTGTCACAAGGATATTATAGAGTGAATCAGTATGTGAACGATAGTGATGTCTGGAATTGACTCCTCTCTGTGCATTCACTAAAAGCTATTGGATGATGTATTGGAAATACATGTTACCTAAATGTACCATCAAATGTACCCGATTGAGTTTCTTGCCGATTCTTCTAGATGACTGGGTTGTTTTCTGGATCGCTGGTAGTTTTGACATTCATAAGTGCCTTATTAGGGCCTAAACTGAATAAAGTATTTTTGATTTTGATTTCTAAAGTAAGTTATTTCAAATACACCAATTACTGAGTTTTTAAGTTTTGTAAATCAATTACTGTATATACTTTCTATTTGTACAATATATACATCAGCCTTTGAATATAAGCAAAATACAAATTGTTAATAAAAAGCATCATCTATACATATAAATAAAATCGACATGTACCTTGTTTTTATCTTCGAAACAGCTACACTGAATTCCACAATATTTTTACTGGTAGACAGAACACTATTCAGGTTAACAGAACGATAAATTGTAACATTGTAGATAGGAGCTAAGAAGTCAAGCAATAAGTTAACAAAAGAAACTTCACAATTAAAACAATAAGACAGCCCACAGTTACACCAGATAAAACACGCAATTTCTGTGAAAACAGAAACAACTATTACGAGAGTAAGCTCATGGGCAACAGCTAGTTACTCATATTTAATAAAAGAAAACTGTATATTTAATTATGGTCATAGCTGACAATTTTATTTTTCACTTTTGTAAATAGGAATGTAGAATTGAATTGTTATTCGTCATATTTACTCATATTGATATACGAAACGTAAATACTAAATATTGATTTTAATATATATGAAGTAAGTTAAACTAACTCACTATATTAAATCCAGCTAATAGAAATTTAAGGAGGAGCGTTAATATGCATTAATTTAATCCTCTATACGGCTCTGTTTCATTATTCATCTCATTAGAGAAGTTCTAGGCATTCCTTTGTGTAGAGGTAGTCGGTTGAAGTGCACTACCACTACCGATAGCCTAGTTTCCGACGGCAAACTCGCTTCGGAAGTTTTGAGAATATGTGTCGTGAGCAACTTAATGCCTTCCAATTGGCAGTCGAAGATAATATATTCTAAGAGCAAGTTATTGTGCTAGTGCCAGAAACATTATAAACTAACTACAATATCTATATTAATTCCATTGTCTAAAGAACCGTAGATTATTTCTAGTTCTCCAAGTTTTGTTAGAATAAACTTGTATTCCGTTTGTTATTGAGGAACGACTATGAAAAATTAATAGGAGTAATCAGCTTCGTTTACAATACAGATACTCAAAAAATTTAAAAATTTAATAAAAAATAATAACGTAATATTCCATTTATCTATAGACTATAATAAAATTGTAGACAACACTCGTGTATGTATATTGGAAATTTTTATCAATAACTGATGTAGAATTCTCTTTTTAAAACTATTTTTGAATACTTTTCTGTCTTTGTGTCTATCTGAAAACATTAATCTGCAAAACCATTGGATGAATTTGTAGGAGGATTTTACAAATTAATTGAATGCATTATAGGTATAGACAGGCTATGTTTTATTGAAGTTGGCTGACAGAAAATATACATCTGAATTTAAAATTGTATGAGTCTATTCAGTTTAATACAGCTTATAGAAAATACAGTGGAAGGCGCTTTATTACATTAAGGTTGAGAGTTATAGCGATTTATTTAGCACGCTAAGTACTTAATGATAGTTTTATTTCAAGCTCGATGTATGTTGTTATAACTATAACAATTGAAGAAACATACGATATGTCATAATTTACCGTTAAAGATATAGGATATAATTTCCAATTATTGATATAGCAAAAATGCATATAGTAATAACCATTGAAATCTAAGAATCGGGTTATAAAACCCAATGAATATGTCCTAGTTCGTTTTCGTTTACCAAACTGACCCATGATTATAATCAGTCAATAAATTAGATCTGTAGTTACCTAAGCAGTTCGGCTTTTGAACAGGACGCCGTTGCACACACCAAGTGCACTACCTTATGGAACATAATTTTACACAGTGAACACAATGTAGCGTATTGGACTCTTTCGACATAGCCAAAGGTTTAAAAATTTTGTAACCTCAACCAGACTATTGACCTTCAAGAGAACATGAAGCTTCCTTTGGTCTAAATGTACGTCAAGTTCCTCAGGATTAATTATTTCACTAAAGCCCCAATCCATTGCAACCCATTAGTCGAATCTGCCATGGCTAACATTCCTAAAGCCAGTGCCATGCCCCCTAAAAGACCAAAAAAATATCTTACATAAAGGCAGCGAACGATACACCAACCAGAGCGTGTTCGCGCACGCGCCTCCATAACCACAGATAAGGTTGCCAAAGTCTGGCGGTCACTGTCGCTCCCGAATACTCGAAGTAGCCCTCTACAGCAGCATCTGAATCCTAGGTCTGATTCCCCGGAGTGGAGCCCTCAAGCACACTGCTAGCGTGATATGGTAACGATGACTTTACTGTTCACACGCGACATAAATCATCCCACCTACTTGTGCACACATACGGTAAGACCATACGTTATGGATGGGATTTATAATTTTGTCTTTTTTTTGTGAAGCACACATAAAAGTATGCATATGAGTGTTATAAGTGCATACACGAATGGTTACCTAGGCTTGAATGAACAATTTACTTCAAACTATACGCGAAATTGAATGCAAGATAACAGCCTAAGCTAAGGTACATGCTTACCTATCATGTCTTCTTCTTCTATTTTATTTTTGGCAACCAGTCTTCTATCTAGTAGACTATCACTGCCATTGTCAAGTGAGTAACGATATTACAAGTTTCTTGATATAATTTCAACGAACGAACAAGATGACCACCATCTTGTTACAACTTTCCTGGGACTTTTTGTTGCAACTCAGAATCCATGCTCCGTGGTATTATTTCCGATCCACTTCACTTGTGCACAATAACCAGACTATATTACGTAAAGCACCACCAACATTACACAATATAGAGCCAAATAACATAAGATTATGGATAAAATATAAAGACCACTACATGGCATTCAACATGCTGCCAAAAACTCCCTACGTATTATGGCGCGAAATTGTAAATTTATCTTCTACCAAAAATACCGCTCAACGCGCTTAACGAAGTTTTCACTTAAAAAAACTAATTAAATACACAAATGTGCTATTGATGTCTTATAAGCAGACAAAGGCAAACGAATTCAATATTGTTACGAAAGAACAACACTACGACGTGACACGACGTGACAAATGACGTGCAGGTGTCACGCGGTGTGTTATCGGCACGCCGCAGCTGAGAGTGACGACGCGACGCCGTGATTGCATGTCAAGTACATTATTTAAGACACAAATAGTTCTTAAATTATTACTAACGATTTTTGAAGAATACTTTGTTAATGGAATAAACTGTCAATCTTACAAAATTTGAAAATAGGTTCACATTGTATTTCCACTTTAATATATTTAACTTATAAGTATAAATCAATTAAATCCGTAACCTCACAACAGTTTTTTTTTCTTTCGGTGTGGTCTCTGCCTATGTAGGCAATTTCGCCAATGTCAAAGTCAAAACCCGTTGTGTTTTAGTTCTAACAAATCATCTATTTGCATTTAATTACATTTTTGCAAGGCTTTCATCCTTTTTATATGCATTTCTGAATCGTTATTTTGTTTCTTCCGAATCAGTGAAATACCTATAATTGATATTATTGATCAGTTATAATTGATAAAGATAGATAGAAGTTTTTTCCGCGATATGCTTTATTTTACTTCAACAGTTATTCTTTACAAAGAAATAACGATCGAATACAAAGCAATAAAAGCATTAGGTACTCAATGAAATATGTAATTTTTATTAGTTTGAGTGTATTCATAGTTGGGAGAATTGTCATCCTCAAATATCATGTAAAGAATAAGACGTGAAGGCGATACATACTCATTCTCATCGTCACTCCTATCAGGTGTGACTGAGGCCAAGCATCTTAAAACAAAATTGACACATTTGATTGACAGTGCCTTTTCTTATAAATGTCTCAGTATTTTTTCTATATCTCGTAATTATTACATTTTCTCCAACACTGACATAAACTCCTTTGGAATACACATGGTTGTCACACATACGGATTATTTACATCTCTTTATTTTTTCTAATATTTGAAAAGTATACGATAATTTTTAATTGTTTTTTAATGCTTCTGAAAGTTATTTTTTTCTGTAATCAAAAGAATGCTTTCATTTATTTATTTCAAAACACATTTTCTTTCAGCTTAATGATTTGCGTAATGTCGGTATAAATTATAATTTCAAATGAGTTTTACTTATCCCAAATAAATAATTTGAAACGAAATGGAAAGCTTTTTACATTTCTTTTAAATTAACATGTAAATTACGGATTGCGATCCAGCGCAGTGAATTTTATCACCCAATCAAACATTTTCAAATACGAATCTACTTTTAATTGAAAATACTATATCTTATAAATTGGAATATTCTTAATAATAGTCTAACATATCAATGTCGAAATAATCAGTGAAGATGTTAAATATATCTAATTCCTATAAATGAGCAATTCTTGTATATTTTTATATTTGTATATATTCAGGGTTTCGGAAGCAGTATTTCAGTAAAATTTAGTATGTAGGTAGTTTCGGGGACTATAAATCGATCTAGCTAGAATTGATTCACAGAAAACTTTTTTAACTGAGATTTCGGGCAATGAAAAAATATAGATCAAATATGAAGGTAAATTTCGCCATCCCTGTCAAAACCAAAATAGTTCAGATGGAAATTTGTTGCTTCGAAAATCCGTGTAACATCCGAGTGTGCAAACCTAACAATTTATTTTAATTAAATAAATGATTTTATTGTTATAATTATAAGAGTGATATCTTTTTAAGATTTTGTTATGTGAAAAAAAAAGATAATTTTGAGAGGTAAACCTAACAGTTTATTTTAATTTTAATTTTTTTTTAAAGCACTGAGCTAGATTCGGTCGCCCAGGTACTATACCTTGAAAGTCTTGAAACACGTCACTTATTCCTAACCTTCATTATATAATATTTATAAATCTTCTTCTAAGTCTTCTAAGTCTAAGTCTTCGCTTGAATAAGAAATACATATAAAAAATACAATAGCGCTGTCGTGCAAGATTTAGCCGGTTCGCAATTTCCACGCATATTTATCGTCTGCTACAAACCGTCTAGCATAATGTAGCACTTAATAAATCAAAACCACATTACTGTAGGTGTGATTTGAACTCCTGCTTGATTTCAGACGAGCTGAGATAAGGAACTTGACATTTGTAAAGTCGTGTCGCGGCCGTATCTCGGTTGTCACGAGGGCCCCCGGCAACTGTACAAAAGTACGCTATCTATTAAAACACCGGAGGTGAAATATGATGCAGAAGAGAATGTTGACAAAACCATCCTAGTACATAGCATTTTGTAAATTAATTTATTCTACAAATATTATGTATCGCTTATTTATTGATATAAAACAGTGCCTTAGTTGTATAATATAAATAATACGCTTAGATTTATTGCTCAACCCCAAATTAGGTAGATCATTATGGACGTTTTAAATAATAGAGTACAGCGAAATCCCTTCATAACGAATTTCAAGGGATCGAGCGTTTTTGGAACGATGTTCTTTAACACAAAATACGGGTAGTTTGATTTAGTACAAATCTTCACGTAACGAATATGCTTTGTGTGTATCTGTGTGTGTCGAGCCTACAACAAGCAAATGAGCATACGACCAAGTGAGACGGTCCCATCGTCTTACGCGTTCGAGGTCGTCCGAGAGTGCCGCCTCCTACGCGACGATGTGCTCTCTTCACGCGCTTCCTTGTCGGCTCCGTCGGCAACGTCGTCGTCGTCGTCAAATAGCAAAATAAGATGTCCTATATGCAGAAGAGTACTGAGAAATCGTCGCGTAGCAAGTCTGAGTAGTCCCACAAGCAAGGCGGATACCTGGGTGACCCAGAATACCATCGAACAACCCGCCGAGGCTGTGAATCTCATGACCCACGCGAATGACCCGCCTACAATGAGAAAACTTCAAAGGCAAGTGAGGAAACATACACTGCTACCGCAACAAGACCCCCAACTAGACATGCTGATACAACAAACTGAGGAGGAGTTCGGCACTCGATTAAGGAGCGCCATAGGCATCGAACAACTCAGGAGTATAAAATAAGAATTCTACGAAAAGCTCGATGCAATACACCAAAGGACGGCTGGATCACGCATGGCCTCACCACAACCCACCGACACATCACCCAGCCTGGATGTCTGACTATAGTTCTGAAAATGGATACTGCAGCAAATGCGTTTAATACAGATTTAGAAAAGTAAGTTGATAAAATTGTATAAGTTGATATAAGTATTTACTGTTTACATTTGTTTATTGTACATGCGATTTGAGTGTATTTTTTTTCGAAATGACTACGCTATTGACCCAACAAGGTCTTAACTGCTTCACCGGACTACTTGAGTGTATTTCATTTGGTAATTATCTTCATATACCGTGTCTTGTATATGATTGTTTATGAATAAATATTTTTCCTGAAATATTGAATGAGACTTTCTGATTTAATTCGTTCCTTTAGCTTATTTTCCTATAAAAAATAATATAAAATAAAAATTTAAATATACAGATTTCATTTCCAATTACATTCGGAGTTGAAAAAAAAAACCTACGGAACTTTGTTCCTTTTTTTTTATTTTTTTTTATTAACGTGGGGAAATCCCTAACGGATACGCTACCCTCCCGGGGGAGAGGGTAGGTTATGTCCGATTCGCACGGACTAAAACCCCACGGTGTACCGTCCGCCGCATGGAAGGGGCAGCCAGGGATCGAGCATGCTCACTGACCTGAAACTGCCCCTGCGGCAGCCTGGCGAGTGTACGCCAGGCTTCGCCCTACTATAGAGAGGCTACTGGGTACACGACCAGCAGCCTTCCCTCGTCAGCCTCACCCGTGCAACGAGGAGATGGGGGGCCCCGCCCCATCCCCTCAGGTTTGGCGACGGTTTTGGGAGAGACGGGCATTACGCCTCGCCCCTCCCGCTGCTCTTCTTTGGCGGAGAGGACCACTTCTGGGATCGACCTCCCGGGCCCTCTCCGCCGCCTCCTTCTGTGAGATGACGGTCTCGCAGAAGGAGGCCACAGCAGCCCAGACGTCCTCGCTGCCGAGCATGGCCGAAACCACGTCCGGCAGCGAGAGATCGTCCTCCACCGCCGCAACCAGGGCGCGGCGCTGATCGCCCCACGCGGCGCACTCCGAGAGAGTGTGCCGCGCGGTGTCCGTCTCAGCGCCGCACTCGTGGCATGCGGCGGTGGGCTCCCTGCGCGCTATCCGGTGCAAGTACCAACCGAAGCATCCGTGCCCGGTCAGCACCTGCACCAGACGGTACGTCAGGGAGCCCCAGCCCCTATTCACCCAGGCCGACAGGACCGGGCGGACGGCGTCTATGGTAAATCTTCCGTAACGCTCGTCCGCCAGGCGTCGGCCCCACCTCTCTATTTGCTCGCTGCGGGCTGTAGCCCGCAGCCCAGCGATCTCCCTGGGCGCCGGAGGTCTACCTCGGGATTTTCCGGCCGCCGCGTAATTGTACACGGCGGCAAGAGTTTCCGCCTCCAGCTCCCAGGGTAGAGAGCCCGCGAGCACCATGGCCGCCGCCGAGGACACCGTGTGGTACCCGCGGATCTCCCTCAACGCCACTGTACGCTGCGCTTTGCGCAGGGTGCGAACGTTCGTGGCGCTGAGGGAGTCCGCCCACACAGGCGCAACACACAACTTTGTTCCTGACGGGGGACCCCTAATCGCACATTTTTGTTTATTAAGAAATAAGTTCTTTACCAACCAATACTCAACTAAATAGACTTTAACTGAAAAGTAGCAATCAGATTGTTTATTTTGGTATACTGATGGTTTTACTTGTTAAGCATTAAGTACAGCGCTTGATAAATCAAAACAACACCGCTCGGGGGATAATTTACATTTCTGCATTATTTCAAGCGGACGCAGATAGGATACTCGACGGTTAGTAAGCGCTGTGCCCGCAGATCATTTGTCACGTGGTACTATGGCGATGCAATGTTGCGATTCATTACATATCTGTGTATTAACTTTGTACTCTTATTATATATCGTGTACAGTACTATCAAATCCTTATATAAGTATCGCTCGTACCATTAGTCCGGTGAGGCTATGAATGCACGTAAGGCCAATTAATTAGTTCGACATAATTAAATGTATCAAACCAAAAGAAAGTAAATGTGACAGCCTTACCACCTACCTTGTCCATCATAGTTTACACTAGTGTAGACTTGATCTATCCTTTGAGAACAGTCCATTTTTTTTCTGCATGATGGGTAGCCTATGTCCTTTTTTATACTCCTGACAATATATACGAAATTTTATGATTTTTGGTTGAGCACTTTGGCCGTAAAAGCATAACTAATAAACTCACACATTTATAATATTATTAGGGTAAATTTAGAAGGTCTTTCCAATTTAATGTAATTAAAAAAATATATTGTCTTCAAATAAAATTGTTATATAACAAGTTTTAAAAGGGCTATTTTAAGATTTTAGTATGTTTGATCGACAATGAAGTTTAAAGAAATAAAGGTACCAAAAATGGAAATTCTTTTATCGAGACACCATTTCGGTAAATTTGGGACAAAGTGCCTATATCTAATGACATATTGCACGTAGATAGAAACCTTATCAATGACTAATTCTTAAACTTTAGTACAAGACAAATGTTCTACGCACTCCAGTCTGGCCGCCTTATCGCCAACAATAAAACTTTAGGGATGTTCCGAACTTGTGGTCGCGTTTCTGATAAATGAAATTCCAACGTGTTGAAGGAATCGTTGAATCGAATCGATGCGAGTTTTCACGTCGCTCGTGTACTGTTCACATCGTAAGGTGCTTGTATAATAAAATGTTATGAAATACTTCATTCATGTATATATCCTTATTCATCTACTTACGACTAAAATATTTATTAACATATCTAATTATTCATTTACAGTTATGGATAATACAACAGTTAACACTCCGATGAATAATACAATAACAATAATAAAAAGCAGAAGAACTGAATACCATCAACGCTTTATCATATTGGTACATCTGCCATTATTGATAACATTGGAAAATTAAATAAAATATTGATAAACTCTTGAAAACGAAGAGAAATGAACAAAAATAAATGAAATAGTGAAAATGACTTCATCTATCAAAATTAAAATCAACGTAGTAAAGGAAACAACATACCAAATATAATCAAGAATATTGAAATATAATTTACTGAAAGTTGTTTGAATAGCCATGGATATGAAGATGTGCTTATTTGTCTTTTTGGATATATAAGTTCAATGACCAAATAAGTATAACTTTAAAGTATTAGTGTATAAACTTTAAACTATTTCCGAATACTATATCCAATTAGGTGGGTCATATACAACAAGATTTGGTTTATTGGTCGCCATGTAAGTACTATTCAAAACGAGGAAAAAATCTATCAAAATGCGAGCTATTAATATTAATATTGATAGGTTACCTATTTACAGTTTTCGATTTGTCTATTAGATAATAGAATAAAGCAGGTTTTTTTTTTATTAGAACTTTAGAGGTGGTATAGCCATGATATAGCTATTATTGATTTCAGCATGAATGGGTCGTGAAGTAACAGTGCTGCATTGTTACATTTCGTTTTTTTTTTCTCGAACTGACTACACTATTGACCTAGCAAGGTCTTAACAGCTTGACCGGACTACTTTGCATCCTCCTCTCCCCTTCCCGCCTCTCTCAAATCTTCCAAGCTCTCCCCCCAAATACAGGCTGGCAATGCACTTGCAACTCCCCTGGTGTTTGCTAGTATCTATGGACAACGGCAATCACCAAACATCAGATGACATGCCTGTTCGTTTGCCTCCTATAATAGAAAAAAAAAGTAAATTATGAACAGTCATATTAAAAAGTAAATATTTTCTAGAGAGTTGAACGGCGAATTGAAAGGTTTCTGTCGATTATTCACCAAATCGAGTGGTTTAAGAGTTAACGTTGTGAAATAGACCATACATTACTTGAGACTGAACTTTAACCTTAAATAAATTTGAAAGCAGTCGACTTAGCGAAAAATTGATTTAGGACTTTTTTGGGGATAGTAAGTTACGGTGAAATTACCTCAAAATAAATGTGTTTCTTTTTACACTACACTAATTTGTAAAAAAAAATATAATTAAAAAAGTATTGCTCATTTGTTATTTAAATTGAAACTTTGTCAGAATTTTATTTCTTTGCTGTGAACCGTATTTTCATGGTAGCCGAAATAAAACAAACTGTATCGAGAAACACACGATAGAAGTGAAACTTTCGTACCGTAGTAAGAAAATACATAACTGTAAACCAATGGCGGTAAGCCATCAAAGAAAGTATAGGCCGCGCCCGGTGTTGCTTAACTTCGGTGATCGAACGAGAACCGGTGTTTTCAATTATTTCATATATATTTCGAATTCTGAATATCTCGTTCTGTATACGTATATTTTATTAAAAGTATTGAAACAAAGTGCATGATCACAACAGTTTCAATCTAAAATTACTATTCTTAAACCAAGCATTCACCTCAATATGAAAGCGCAATATTTCAAAACGAAATTATTAAAAACGCTTCAACAAAAATATGAAACATATTATATGCAATATGGCGATTGTTACACCAGCTTAGTGGATATCTCTCTGCGTCACTCGTTATGTTTTCTTTTGTTCCGCTAACCTGTAATAACACGGTCTGAAAGCATCCGACGTAATGTACTTGAGTTTATACGCTTTGCTTAGGCGCTATGGGACATGTGTGCACCAGCAAGATAATATTTCAACCGGGACATTAAATGCAATAACGTTAAGTAACATTAGACACACTAAGTATATTTATTTACCATTTATGTTTAATTCTATTTTTCTTCCAACATAAAGCGTATCTGAAATAAGTAATACATAGTAAATAAACAATTCGATTAGAAATAATATAAAGCTATTTTTACTTCTTTACTTGTTTGTGGTAAGAAACAAAGAAAGAAACATTACTTTTATTTACGCTTCTTTATCCGCTATGAAGCTCGATGAGAATTCGGTGGCGAATAGCAGGGAAAAGGTTATGCTTTGTTCTATCAGAATAACTAAGTACAAAATATTTCATATTGATCTAGACGACCGAGCCTAGCTCGGTTCTTTAAAAAACATTTTTAACTTAAAGAATATTATTAGATTTGCTTCACAAAATTAGCATTATTTATAAAAAATAAATAAAAATAAAAGGATGCATCTCTCATAATTATAATAATACAATTATTTTTTTAATTACAATAAACTGTTAGGTTTGTCTCACAAAATAAGCATAAAAAATAATTAAAAAAAGAGAGATCTCGTTTCCAACTATGGTTAGACGGGTTTTCGAAGCAGCCGATTTCCATCTGAGCTATTTTTGTTTTGACAGCGGCGGCGATTTTTACCTTTATATTCTACCTATATTTTTTCCTTGCCTGAAAACTCAGTTAAAAAAGTTTTCTATGAATGAAATCTAGCTAGATCTATTTATCGTTCCCGAAACCACCTACATACTAAGTTTCACGGAAATCGCTGACGCCGTTTCGGAGATCCTGAATATATAACAATATACAAGAATTGCTCGTTTAAAGGTATTAGATATAATAGTACAATATATACTTATGTATATAAGTTATTCTTTGTAAATTAATGAGTACTGTACAAAAAAGTTTATTACTGTATAACCTGTAAAAAGCAAACAGAAGCTAATTCAGCGTCTTACGTGTGCTTATTCGCCTCACGTAGAAGGTAAGTAAAGGCGTGAGGCGGCGCCTTTGCAGCGAGCGTGTGACACCTAGCGTTAGGCGCAGTGAAAAATGGTCCATTTCCCGACGCGCGGATAAATTTATCTTTGCGAGACTATTGCGTCGCGTTATTCGAGTGTTAATATTCATTGTGGAACAACAACGTGACTTTTTGTTCGTATTTCTCTTTGAAATATCGCTTAGCATATACAATTTTTGGATGAACGTTACTTTCATTTAATTTTACGTATATTTTACTATGCCAAGATTTTGATTTAAGAAAGGAATCTCGATAAAGAACTTTATTTGATACTAGCTGTTTCTGGGCCGATTCTTAGTGGACAGTGGGCTTTCGGCTCTCATAAAATTTACCTATAGGTGAATAATTTTTGAAGTGAAATTTCTTTTGGGACAGTGTGAATTGGATTTTATGAAGGAAATTGTGTAATAAAAAAGAGATAGCTATAAGTGTACATATTTATATATATCGGGGGAACCACTATTGACCTGTGACACCGCGCTATTGACTATAGCAGGGTTCTTACTAATGACCTCAAACGCTATTGGTTGAAGTTGTCGGCTGTTCATTATTAACCCCCGTTGTGAGACGCAATTGGTTGGAGGTATCGACTGTTTATGTATCTTGATGACTTGAAAGGCGATCGACAACTAGATACTGGATATACACGCTCTGACAGTTGGGCTAGTCACATCTACGTATAACTAGTCGTTAGTGTAGTGTTTCTGTATCAGTTAACGTGCTATTCGATTGTTGGGTGGAATGATTGTTCAAATAATAATCATGACGTCACTATGGATGATGTCATACTTCTACATGGATGCCATTATGTCGGTGCCCCGACATATATATAAATGTTTTAGGGTGTGAGAGAATATGATAGTATGTGTATTTTCAATGTAGTCGAAATATATCAAAGAGAGGGGAGAAGAAGGAGAGAGAAACACACACACACACAACTCTTTTAAAAATAAATCATAAGAAATAAAAAAATCTTGTCTCTTTTTAATATAAGTTTAAATAGATAATCTTTTACTACAGCACTGTAAATGAATTAAAGGAACTATGAAATAAACTAATTGATTAAACTCAAGGCCAGTGACGCACCCCTCGTCACGGCGTTATCCGGCTATCCGTAGTCCGTCTGTTCCAGACGTCAGATACGTTCTGCTCGTCTGAACTTTCACCCTTAAATTCGAACTTGCAATGTTTTTACTTATTCTGAATTATATTCAATTGCAACTGCACATCTTTTAATGTACCATATTGTTTTCGTGGTATTTATGACATGTTCTGTATTTGAAAGAAAACCTCTCTAAATTAATAAGGTTTTCAGTTTTGTTACAAAAGCTGTCAACAATGCTGGCTAATATTATAAATGTGAATATGAGGTTATTCATTTGATGTGCTTTCAGGGTTTGATCACACAACTGATCGTTTTAAAATTTTGCATATACGTCTGTCAGGGCTACAGAAAAGCACGTAATGTTTTTTTTTTTTTTTTTTTTTATTGAAGCACGACAAAGTGAGTGCACTATGGCTGATGGTAAGCATAGTACAATCCAAAAACAGTGGCGACCACCGAGAGACAGATTATCCATCGCTGTTCGCCGCTGTCATGCCGGCAATAATGACGAAAGTCACCCGGTACTGGATATGCACAGGCTGATCCCGAAACGCGACGCGCAGAAGCGAGTCACTATGACGGGCTTTTTCGCCATGTACATGGTGGTTGCTATGCAGTCGGGCTGTAAAACCCTACCACCCCGCTATCGCCATTGCCTCGTTCGTTGATCAGCAGGGTGCACCACGTGCAGGTGAGGTTGGCTTGGGTGTCTCACTGTCTTCACTAAAGTAGACATATACCAATATCTATAACAACATAGAGATTTTAAGGAGAATGCACAAATAACTAGATATTATAAAACGAAGGCTTTGGCTACGTCTGTCTGTCTATTCACGATAAACTCAAAAACTACTGAACGAATTTTCATGAGGCTTTCACTAGTAGATAAAGTGATTCACGAGGAAGGTTTGTTATACGATTTTTCAAGGTTTTTTTTTCTATTATCAGGGCCGGGCGGGACAACGTCTGTCGGGTTCACTAGTGTTTATAATTAATAACTTCACTGATATCAGATATTCTTCTCTTTCGTTACTTTTGCTATATCTCTATTTTGTTTAATTGTACGAATTACAAAGAAAAAAAAAACTTGTTATGTGATAACAGATGTGCATTTGTGGACGTCTAAAGGCTATATTGATGAAAAGAACAGACCATTTACTTCAGTTTCAATAAAAACTGAACCATTTAATACAATTTCATTTCATAATTAATATTCAGTATTTTTCAAAGGAATGAATGAAATCCATTCGTTACAGTCATTTAATTCGCAAAAATGTCGCCACAATTATTTAAACCGATGACAAAGGCAATGCACCAAAAATGTCATGCGACCACAACGTCAAACCAATTAAGCGTATCTCTGCCTATAATGTCTATACAAGGGACACAATATACAAAGTGTTTAATAATGAACATTTTTAATTCAATATTTATATACTTTAAGCTTTGGTCAGATTTTATTCAAAGTGTATAACTACATATAAACGCTAAATCGTTTTTGAACGCAAAGCTAATAAATGTTCGCACTATTGTTCAGGGTATTTGCATTCATGATTTAGTATTAGTATAGTATCAATTTAGTAGTAGTCTAATTTAGAATTCATATATGACTATATTCTTTTTTCACGTATTTTCATAGTAATAAATCACCATTGCACTTTGATTCAATTTCTTTAAATATTGTGTAGAAACAAAATTATACATATTTTTACATTCAATAAATCAAAGAGGGTTTTATTAAATAGATTCAGGTATGATAAGTTATAATAATAATTTATTTTTAAACTCCTAATAAGTATGCGAATTAATCTGGGTTGTCAAATTATCGAAAATTTTACTTTAGTATTGATAAAGAACATAGGTGTAATATGACAAGTATCAACTTGCAATTTATAATGCATATAATTTATTTTTGTTGTACAGTTATCGTACTGTTCACTCTGCTTATAATGGATAGGGAGGATAGCGATCACAATACAGAAATATGACAAAAATCGTGCAGAGACCAGACGACGGTAATTCAATTGTCTCCAGTCGGTGTTGATCAGTGTTAGGTCCATGTGAAATCTGATATTTTGTAGGGACGGTCAATTTCCTTATTCTCCTAATGGATGAGGGGTGACTGGTCGACAATTATTCGCATTTTCGTCATATTAAAATTGTATTATATTTTCTCATATTTAAAAGTAAATGTCATATACCACTAAACCGTAACCAAAAGTAATTTATATAATTGTGTTATTTTTTTACGTGTACAATTTAAAAATAATTGCGTCCTTTGTACCAGCATAATTAACATCGCCATTTTTTATTGCAATGTTAAGACGCGTGGGATTTTCTCAAGATATTTTTCTGCCAAGCATTTGGCAAGTTGTTATTTTCGTTAAAGTGATGATTTTAAGACGCACTTGAAATCCTAATATTTATTAACATAATTAAATTGAACTCTTAAAAATGTTCGGTGTTATTACAAAAAAGTTATATACGTATTGAATACTTGCTTTCAAAAGATTACGTTTTAAATCCACCGCGCTCGCTGAATGTTCGCCATCTTGCTCTATTGCTGTGCTTTGGTTAGGTTAGGTTAGATTCAGAGAGGTGGACTCTCGTTGTCACCACTGCGTCGGATGCAACGGCGATACAGTCCAACATACATTGGAAGAGTGTCCGGCGTGGACTGCAGAGCGCAATGAGCTCGTGGCGGTAGTGAGCAATGATCTCTCACTGACGGCCTTGGTTAAGTCAATGACTTACAGTGAGAGGTCATGGAACGCTGCAGTCGCCTTCTGCGAAAGCGTTCTGGAGAAGAAAGAAGAAGCCGAAAGGCAAAGGGAAAGGGGGCCAGATGCCCCAGCAACACGATGTAGAAGAGCCGGTCGTGTGCGAAGGAGAGACTTTCACGCAATGCCTCCAATAGGTCTTTTGGCGCGGACGCTGGGGCGTCTGTTGCCGCTTAACGAAGACCCGAGATGCTAAAGCACGGTCTCTGCCGCAGTTTCATTAAGAGAAGCATGATTGAGGAACTTCCTCACTCGACATGAGGGTCCCCCGTTCGTCTACCTACGAGGACCCGAGCGCGTGACCAAGTTTAGAGGAGTACATGCTAGCTGTTAACCCTCAACTCTGGTCCACATCTGCGCACAGGCGGCCCAGGGGTTTTTAGTCTGTACGAGTCTGACATAACCCTCCGCTGTTCCCCGCAGTGGGAGGTGTATCCAAAGTATGATTCTCCCCTGGTTAAAAAAAAGGTTAGATTTGCGAAAAAAGGATACCGCGAACTTGTCTCGGGTGATCGCGGTGAATTTACTACGAAACCTTTTTAAAGCAAGTATTTAATACGTATTTAACTTTTTGTATTAACACCGGTTATGTTTTTTTAAGGCTTTCTCTATAACAATGTATACAATAAATATTATCAATATGGAATGGATTGTTTTCTGTTAATAAATTTCATTGTTCCCCTAGTCGTATCGAGAGGGATCGTGCATTGTTCTATACGGATAAGTGTTGATGACATGCGACGATACTGCCCCGTCGCGTCTATCCCTTGATGCGTGCAAATTGAGTTTTATGCTCGTACGCATTGCACTGTTTCTGATTGACACACGAACATGGCTGTTAATTCCGATTGAATTATTGAAAATGATATCGCAATACTAAAAGAACACAGTCATGTTTAAAAGTGTTTCATAGTATAGAGAGTAATCTTTGTGTAAGTAAATAAAATATCATCAATATTATCAAGTTCTAGTAGGTAGTAGAGCCACGCTGAAGCAATTATTGGTTTCAGCATGGATGGGTCGGTTCCCCCGGCGTAGCACCACCCTCTTTCAGAAAACCGACTTGAAGCAACAGTGCTTGTATTGCTGCGTTCCGTTTAGTCAGTGAGAACGCCGGAGACCCATCTCCCCTCCCCTCTCCCTCTCCCTATCCTCTAATCCCTCTCCCTTTCTCTCCATTCCCCCAAATACAGGCTGGCATCGCACTTGCGACACGTCTGGAGTTGCTAGTGTTTATGGACGGGGGTGATCGCTTAACAACAGGTGACGCGCCTGTTGGTTTGCCTTGATATAAAAAAAAACTCAATCATATACCTCTCTTCGTTTAGACAGCGTTCGGAAAAAACTTTTTGTCTGAACGTTTTTTCTCCGTCTGTAATGTAACTTTGTAAATCGGAGTACCACAAAAAAGTATTTTCATTTTTTGAGTTAATATATAGCCTAGCCTCATAACATAAATTTAATTTAGAAACAGCTCTTGGTTCTATACCCCTGGTAATAAAATATTCCGAAGATATTGAGTTTACTTAGGGCCTGTTTACATACTAGGTCCTATCTCAGACGTAAACTATTCAATAAAATTATTATTCATAAAATATAACGAAATGAAATCTAAACTAATATTATAAAGCTGGAGGGTTCTAGCGTTTGTTTGAACGCGTTAATCTCAGGAAATACTAGTCAAATTTAAAAAAAATTAGTGTTACACATAGCTCATTTATCGAGGGAGGTTATTATAGGCTATATCATCAAGTTAAGACCAATAAGAGTGGAGCACCAATGAAGAATGTTTCAAAATCATTCTATTTTTTCCTTTTGTTCATAGAGTCATTGGATAATACAATAGAATAATAATTTAATTAAAAATAATAAGTTAAATGAAGTAATCAATATCTGGATATATAATAGGAGAAACAAGGTGTGTAATGGGTGAAAAAAAACGAATAAACATAATTATGACAATGGAGTAAAGTAATTAGAACCATGATATATGTACTAAAAGTAGAATTATAAGTTGATATAAAACGATATATTATTTATATTAAAGTAATACTGACAAAACAGTTTATCATAAAATGTGTTGTTATAAAATAAAAAAATCACAGAAGTATAAAAAACTACCTTAAATATTGTTTTTAATGGAATCTTCTCTGCTTTTTTTTATTGTTATTTTTATTAATATATTTGAAGTTACGACGTTTTGGTTAAATTATCAAGAATGCTTAAATACGTTGATATATACGACTATTATAAATAGTTTTTTTTTGTTTGTAACGGTTAACCCAAAAGATAACCAAGTTTAATAGTTCCTTCATCAATATATTACTATATAACATAGGCTATATTTTATTCTCAATGTCTACATTACGTGAGCAAGTTCGGGAGCTTTGTCTAGTAATTAATATACTGAATTACTCAGGAACCCTAACGTTAATTTATGAACATATAAGAATATAACTACTATAACGACCTCGTTTGCGTGGAATAGTACCTTGGGGCTAACGCTAACACGCAGCGGAAGCTCTCAAGAGAAAGCAAACCTCGATTTTGAAACATTGTTCATTGGTGCTCCGCTTCTATTGGTCTTAGTATGATGGTATATAACCTATAACCTTTCTCGATAATTAAGCTATATAACACTAAAAGAATTTTTCAAATCGGATCAGTAGTTACTGAGATTATCCCCTACAACGTCACAAACTCACAAACTTTACCTCTTTGTAATATTAGTGTAGATAATAATAACACTTTTTTTTACATAATATCTAATTTGGGATGATGGTTTTAGAGTAATATATCTTATTTATACAGGAAAGGATTATCCATGTCAAACAAAGGACTAACACTAAACCATTTGGGACGGCCGAGCCCCGAGGCGGTCTTTAAACTCAATCTTCTACTTGAAAATTGAGTTAGATAATTCTGGGTACATTGTCTACATAGGCTAGGGTCTGGAAACACTTGTTGTAGGGAACGAGAACAAAACACATATCTATACTAATATTATGATGATCAAAAGAATGTTTGTTTTTTTGTTTCAACTCGCTAACCTCAAATATGAAAGTACTTATCGTATTTTACAGTATTGTAACTAATTACTATACAGTGTACCTCGAAAAATACGCTTATTGTGAACGAAGTAAGATTGTGGCAAACGACTGGTCCAGCGCGAGTTATCTGGAACTTCGAGACAGAAAGAATAAAATACGATTCAACTCTCGGGTCACAACTAGTGTGTAATATGGCAGAAAGTTTAAATGAAATGAAGTCACTGAAATGCACAGTACCTACATTAAGAGAACCAAAATATTATTGAAAGGTGGTAGAGTCACGCTGAACGGGTTGGCTCATCCGGGTTAGTTCCACCCTCCCATAGAAAACCGACGTGAAGTAACAGTGCTTGCATTGTTACGTTTCGTTCGGACAGTGAGAGTGCCGGAGACACACCTTTCGTCTCTCGTCTTCTCTTCCTCTCCCCCGCTCCCCGAACACAGGTTGGCAACGCACATGCGACTTCCCTGGTGTTGCAAGTTTCTATGAACAGTGGTAATCACTTAACATCGGGTGACCAAAAGAACAAAATATGCAATCGAACATTAATTAAAGAATCACGATTCCCTCATGTGTTGACAGAATTATTGTAACTTACTTCAATTGAAATTACACAATAAATATATTCGATAACATTTTCTTCTAGTAAATATTAATCTATATTTAGCTATCATCATGCTAAGTTCTTTATATAATGAATTTTTTTTTTAACAGAATATTAAACCGCCGAAAAAACTGAGAAGCAAAAAATAATAAACCTTTTACTATATTCGTCTTAATAACTAAGTTCTTAAACTAATGTAAGTATACCTAAGAAATTTTGAGTCGTTTAAGTTAAGTTATCACCAAATAAGTTTCGTATACATTGTACATGAAATCTTTAAGGACGAAAGGAAATAAGTATATTTATAAATTAATTCGACCATTTGGAATCTAGCAAAAGAAAATTGTATACGTTCGTGTGGGGCTCATACGATAGTGTAGGTTGATTTAGATTATTATATTCCCGCACAACACAATTTATGTCTAAATAAAAGTAGTAAAAGTTGCTCTTTATAACATTTGCTATCGGCTAGCGAACGTTACGTCTAAATCGGTCGGTTTCGAACATCTGTCAGAACAAAAAGAAAGATAATTTAATTTTTGACTTGTTATTAGTGCCGCATATACCCTAATATCAATTAAATGCTATTTTTTAATATTTATACCTCTCAAATGCAGCGCCTGGAACACACCCACACCTACTCATCGACAAATTCTCAATTTGAGGGCGGTAGGTAGTCAGGCGGAGTTAGGAAAGGAAAGTATGGGCATAATCACCACGCCACCCATGACGTATTCGCAATATCAAACTCTGATAAAATCACAGTTCTCTGTTTTCTCACACACAGTATAGCTACAGGAACATTTTTTGGGTACAAGTTTCTAACAATATTTTCCTTTACCGTTTGTCTATACCTATCTTTATGCTTGCGAAGATCGACTTGATATCCCATCGGTCAAAACACACGACCATCAGGTAAATAGTTATATCATTGTTGTGAGTTATAGTTATATCACAGTCTGAGATGAACACGTATTACATTCATAGCAATAGTCCTTAACATAAGTTTAGCTAAATACTACAAAGTGTTAAAATTAAATTCGAACACTGTGTCGATCGACATCGACCATCGGACCTTACAATAATCCGGAGCATTTGGTAAAGAAAACCTTCACCGCGAAAGCGTAGCACAGTGGTAAAGTATTTTTTAAAATTCCTATAAAAATAGCAAAAGCCTTATCACCATGCTATGCTATGTGCACCGTGATGTTTTTTTTCACCGAAAGTAGTGACTCAATCCCAAAAGATTCGAACCTATATCCACTGACACGATATCTAAACTCCGTATCAGCTGAGCGATTATCGCTCTTCAGTCAATCAGTATCCAAGTTTTTATCCCTCATTAGATATGGGAATATAAAATAAAGTTTATTTTCCACGTAATTTTAAAATTAAAATTCTAACATACATATTCATTGTATAAATACATTTTTATATTTACACGTGTAGCAACTGAACAAATAGAACAGTTATAATATTCCAAGGTAAAGAGTTGGTAAAATCATTTTGTAATATCAAGCATTGAATTTATCTTTTTCAAGGGTATGTAGTAAATTTACTTCATTTCATAAATTATAGCCATTATAGGCCTACTATTTATTCAAAATTACCTACTGAATTTTTAATATTAGAAAGTAGAGAAAAAAAACCTATATTATTTTATATTTATATAAATATTTTGGACATGACTTTCTATGAAATTAAATATCTTAAAAGGACCTATAAAAAGTCACTTCAAATGCTTACTATTTTCAGGATCGACATGGAATTTATTTATTTTTATATGATCAATTTTAATAAAATCTAAACGTGTTATCTATTATTATTTTTCCTGTTTGATAATAAGGGTTAGACATTAATAGACATCCACACCTCTGGCCTCTCAATTCAGAGTCGTAGAATTTGCGTATATTTCAAAAAGTGTATTAAAACAGATATAATAAACCACTGGTACGATCTAACATTTCAGACTTAGTCGTATTAAATTTTTTCTAATTGACAGATTCTATTATAAGGTCCAAATACACATTACCTCTTTTAACAAATTTAAAACCCCTTCTATTTTAAATGATGTGGCAATTTATGTCGTTAGTTTTTAGCCTTTTATTTTGTTTATTCGTTCTAAAAAAAATATTTTAAACTTATATGAGATTTCATTATGAAGATAGAATCTTTAATGTAGGTAGTAATCTCTTAACCAGCAGTTTTCGTTGGTCAGTTTAAAAAATATTGTTTAACTTAATTTAAAAAAATAATATAGCACTTATATTTAATATCTTGAAGTTTAATGGTTTAATAGGATTATATACATCTGACGCTTTCGGACGTAAACTGATCCAAATTAGTAATTCATTGATTTAATAATAATGAATACGGTTAATATCTTTTGGATTTATTTTGTGTTTGCAGAACAACAAGAACACAAACAATAATGTCTCATGAAAAGTATATATAAGACTAACTAAACCATTACAGATCATAGTAATAACTATATGAAGGGCCGTTTTAATAGCTACTTAGCGTCTGTTTAATTTTCTATTTCCGGATGCTTCACGTCGTATTGCTCAATCACAGCATTAGACAATCTGTACACACGCATGAGGCAGTGTTGGCCGAGAGGCGAAACATGGCGCACCTCGAACAAATATTAAGTAATCTGTTAGAACAAATCGCAACCGAACAGTCTCTTCTGAACTACAAAGTTACAATAAAACAAATAAGTAGTGACGGTGCAAATTACACTTCGCAACTTTTCCTTGCAACAATTACTACTGAAAATAGAGATGATCTCTATTTGTTCGGTAAAGTCGCAACTTTGGGGGACAAAATGCGCTCCGAATTATCATTTAGTCTCTACGACGTTGAACGTAGAGTATACACAAGTCTAGCGAAAATATACCAAGAGCTAGAAAATAAATATAACGTCCCTGAAGAGCATCGATTGAAAATGCCAAAGTTTTATGGATGCAATCCTAAATTTAAAGAAGAGACTATTGTATTAGAAGATTTGACTGCACATGGTTACGGAAATTATAGTAGATTCAAATCAATAGATTGGCAGTACGCATCTAAGGCAGTTGAGGAATTAGCTAAATTGCATGCCTTATCTTTTGCATACGGGCATGAATGTCCTGATGAGTTTAAAAATTTACTTAAGGTACTAAATGTCGATTTGCAACTAGAGCATAATAAGAAAAAAGTATTTTGGGAAAATTTACTACAATCAGGAGTGGCAACCATAAAAGAGGAAAACAGAGAAAGAGTAAAGGAATTAATTATTAAGTTGAACCCCATGGTGAGATTTAAGGAATATTTTGAGCCCTTACATAAATCTGCATTGGTACATCGTGATTTCAGAGTCAGTAATCTTATGCATAAAATAAATAACGTGAGTAGACACGACTGATATATTCAGTAGTATTTGAAATCTGACGTGTAAAAGTTATTTGTCCCCAGTTTGAATTAGAAGTTTTCGATTTTCTTCGTATTGGCGATAAAAATATGAAAATTAATTATTCCAAAATCTGAGATACATTGCAGCATTTTACGAAACTTGAAAATTAAGCTTGAAAATTTTAGAAGATGCTTAGTTATTTATTTTTAATGATCTCTTGGGAGATGTAACGTAAATACATCGAATTGATTGTTGTAATATTAACTAAATGATTATTTAAATTATAAGTGGTGTAGCCCACGTCAATGACAGACTATAATATACTTATATATCGTATAATATTTATTTCATTAAAGAAAACTTTTTTTTTCGACATCAAAATGTCATACTGGTATACAAAGTCAAATAACGAATATCGAATGACACAATTTTATGACAGTTCCCTAACAAAATAACAAAGCATTATACAATTAATATATATATGTATCATGAATGATCAAAATACACCTAAATCAAACAGTCTTTATGAGAACAATTTTAGTATGAAACCCGAGACTGACATTACAAGTCAATAAATTTTAAGTTAATTCACAATTTAGTCTGAGAAAAAAATATAGATTTGAAATACAATTTTTATAAAAAACATAAATTACAACAAAATCATATTTAAATTAAAACTAAGATATTTTGGCTACTGCTCTAATCATGAGACAATCTACATGTAAAAATATATATAAATATATATACGTGTATGTTTGTCTAATTATTTTTGTTATGTTCAAAATTGCCAGGACAACTTTAGTATCAAAGGAAATATTTGAAAATACGCATAGAAAAGTAAAAAGTGTAGGTTAGAATATCTCCATATAATAAGTGGCTGAGGTAGAAGATAGAAAGGAGGGAGAGAGAAAGAAGGACAAAATTGCAAATACATCGTACATCGTACTTCGTACATCGTATATCGTACATCGTACTGTAAAGGAAAGATTTGGTTACAATTTTTTTGTTAGTACACTCATGCGCAAAGTTGGAGCGGCCGTTTATGAATAATTAGTATTTCAATGATTACAGGACGGAAAAATAGAAATAAGGGTGATTGATTACCAAACAATTCGAGGAGGTAGTCCCGTGACAGACCTGTTATATTTCATTTTCACCAGCTCCGATGAAGAGTTTCGTAACAAATATTATGAGCATCTAATCGAACACTACTAAACTCGTTTGAAGATGTCGATGCAAAGACTGAGTCTTAACCCTGAAGAGATATATCCTGAAGATATTTTTAAATTAGAACTCGAAAAGGTGACTTATCATATCTGGTACCTGTTTCAAGAAATCATATGGTCATCGTTTAACTAGAACTTCACTTAATGTTAAGTGAATGAGATGATAATATAGCTAAAGATGGTAACAGGCTAAATCTAAAAAAGAGGGCTGACTCATAAGTTTATTTATGAAAAAGGAGATAGATAATAACGAAATTAAGATTTATAGCAAACCAAATAGGTAAGGGACCGGATCTCTAACGCTGCTATTATTTCATTTCTGGAAAGTCTAGCATGGTGAAATTGAGAAGACTAGCACAACTTGCCAAAATATATTTTGTACCCAAAATATTGTATTGTATTTTAACATAATTATTGACACTGTAAGTCATGGGATAATTGTGAGGACTCATAAGCATTTTGTATACTTTGCTCGATGAGGGACTTCCAGCCAACTTCTGTTTTATTACGTAATTTATTCACTGGGTTTAATGAGATACGTTTAATAGATCAAAGTGATTAAATCTATGGGTTATCTTAATATTACGAATATCTTATGCTTAGTTACTATAACTATACATGTACATACATTAGTAACTATAAATGTTTTTTTTTTTTTGCATTTTAGAAACTGCCGTTTGCTTTAGTTGTTGCCATATTTATTCTACCTATGGTGACTGTAGATGCGAAGAATGCTCCAAAGGTTGACGAGACAATGGACGTTACCAGTTTCAAGGTAGATAATGCAAGCAACCTCTTTCCTGAAAGACTCAACGGAATTGTTAATAATTTTATTCGTTGGAAAGTACTGTGATTAATACAATGTAGTTCTATAGTTTTTAAAACATTTACAAATGTTTATGGGAATATTATAATGGACTTATTTTCTATTTTGAACTATTCTGTATTATTTTCTACAATAACATTTTCCTATAAAAAATGAAACAGTCAGCGGTATCGTGTTGGACAGAAAATATTTCAACTTGAAGCTACTAATGTACTTATTTATTGCATTCTGAATGATGTAAAAGGCATTGAATGAATCGCAGTACAAATAAGAATGCAATTTGACTTAATTTGAAATATTACCAGAACATGCAGGAGCAACACTATGCGTATTTTTAACATAAAACTGTCAGCCTAGTCCTATTCCTGTTTTAAGAAACTTCATTCACAATCCTAATTCATGACCAAATAATTGTATTACGTAAACACTCAGCGATTTATTTGCATGCAAATCTAGGACGGGGAATTTTCAATACGGAATTTTGAATGAACACCTCCGAGTACCTCTGTATCACGTAGATGATAATAATAAAGTAGATTAGAATTTAGAGGATTTTCAAGAATAACGCATATTAAGTACAACTTCATCTCTGACTGTATATCAATGAACCACTAAACTACATAATGGACGGAGATACAATTTTCACTGTCACTTAGATCATTTCTCCTGGAGTGTTTTTTAACAAATAATATATTCACAGGAAGCTGAGAAGAATCAATGTATTATTATAAGATAGTTACAATAGCTAAACCTTATGAAATATATTTATTTAAACTCTACGTAACTATATATGGATCTTAAAAATGCCTATACCCATGCCTTAATTGGGACCAACTTCAATTCCTTCATTTCCTTCCTTATCAATAAAAGAAGAATTTTTAAAAGTGGACTATAGTGTTAAAAGTTATGCGTGATCATACATAAAAAAATACGCGACGAATTGAGAACGTCCTCCGTTTTTTTTGTCCGTTAAAAATATAAAAATATTTTCATTTGGAATAACTTTTCTGACAAGTATATTATACTTATCAGTAAATTAGGTAAGATCTTGTTAGCGTCTGACAGACACGATGTAATTAATCTTCTGATTATTTTAACATAAATATCAGTACAAACTTTGATAGATCTTATACTTTTAATTAATATATGTTTGGATCATTAGTACGCGAACTTGTAAGTTTAGACACGTTGCTTACAGTTTCAGGTTTGTTAGGTAACTTCGAAATCAGTTTGTTTTCAGACGAATAATAAATTGGACATAAAGGAGCGTAATGCCAATATTATTTATTACATGTAGACCTTATATAGGGATGATACGGTGGTAGATATAATATCAGAACAGGAGTCTCTAGGATTTCACAGGTCCTGAGTGCGGTCCATTGTGTTGCAGGGTTTTTTTTTTAAACTGACTACGCTATTTACCTAGCAAGATCTTAACTGCTTCACCGGACTACCTGTTGCAGGGTGAAGAGCTCAGATCAGTGCTTAGAAGTATGCGTTTCGAGTGTGGGCTTAAGTTGTTCTTACCGATGCTCATCAGCGGCTATTTTTATTGTCTGCACTGCGTTTCCTTCTTTGCTTTTACCATATTTGTTAAAATTCCTAAGCTGGCCGCATTAGTTACTTTCCAACATGCTATGGTTGCTATACAGAGCTGAAGATCTTTTAGTAAGTTCTAGGGAAATTTTAATGTTAACTAAATAAGAAATGTTGAGAGATGTAAGTAATATTTTCCGACTATCTTCAGGCTTATAAAAAGTTAAGAACCCAAATACATTTGAATAATTTGTTACATCTTTACTGACGACTTCAAACGTGAATGGAATAGATTCACTACAAATTTAAATATGTCTCTAAGTGCAGCAATAAATTTGCAAATTTTGCCTGATTGAGCCCACGCAATATGGAATCTACCTTTGGGGTGCATATTGTGAATAGCAATGCAAAATAACTCAATAAGAGTAAAAATCAAAAGTCATCCTAACTTTCAAGCACTGTGTGATCTCTGTCAGGGCCGTTTTTGTTCGATGTCGATACTCAGGGAGGTCAATGAAAAACCATTAAGGCTATTTTAATTTAGTAAAATACGGAGAAGATAGTGTAGTCAATGATATTATAACTCATGCAATATCATTGAGCGTAGTAGTTTAACATTTTTCTAACACAAAATTCTGAAAAATTGGTCGAAGTAATTATAGTTTAATGGTGTCCATTATAGGTAAATAAATAAATAGTATGTCAAAAATTGTTTGCGAACAATTTTAGTTGCCAAAAGGAGAGTACTAATACAGCTTCAACAGCTTGGGGTGTAAGGGGTGTCGAATAAGATCTTAAGACTTGAGACACCCAAGACAACCTCACCTGCACGTGGTGCACCCTGCTGATCAACGAACGAGGCAATGGCGAGAGCGGGGTGGTAGGGTTTTACAGCCCGACTGGGTCGCAACCCCATGCATATGGCGAAAAAGCCCGTCATAGTGACTCGCTTCTGCGCGTCGCGTTTCGGGATCAGCCTGTGCATATCCGGTACCGGGCGACTTTCGTCATTATGGCCGGCATGACAGCGGCGACCGGCGATGGATAATCTGTCTCTCGGTGGTTGCCGATGTTTTTGGATTGTACTATGCTTAACATCAGGCTTAGTGCAGTCACTTTGTCGTGCTTCTATAAAAAAAGGGTGCCTAATATGTATAAGACGGCTAGGGGGATGGACATGTAAGTTTTCTGGCACACACTAGCTTGAAAGACGATGAGTGCATTCGATGATTAATGTACAGTGTAAACAAGGACGCGACGGTGACCTCAAAAAAGGGAAGCATCTGTTATATCATCTTATTAATATACTTTGATACGGAATTAATGTCTACGATAGATAATTGGGTGTTTTTTCTGATTTGTAATGAGCTTCATACTAAGACATCACACCGTGGGACTAAAAAAGCGCTATTATATGAAGCATAACAAAACCTTTTATATATCGTTGGCAAAATGAATATTTGTGGGTAATATATAAACTGCCTGTTAGGAAATATGCACGACAATAAAAAAATCTACCACCTTTCAAATAACATACAGTGAAAATTGGGGAAATCTTTCAGAATGTATTATAATATAATTAACGCCTACAAAGTCGCAGGGGGACAATAGCAATTAATTACAAGTTTTAGCTTTGACATGTTTATTTGTCGCCTTAAAATCGTCCAAAATTACACCCGTGTTCAAAGTAACTTAAAACACTTTATTGTGAATAATTCAAATCCGTGAACTGTTTAAGCAAGATCAATAGTTTCAACAAGTAATGTTGTTAGCTAACAACCTGCGGGAAGGGCTCTCACTACGAAGTTAAGGCAATTCCCTTTACTTGGACCTACTAGTTTAGAACATGCTTTCAGAACTGTACTGATTGTACTGCATCTTTCGAATTAACAAGTGTTTGAAGGATTTCTGAGGATAAATATGTTCGTTGTACTGTATTTTGTTTACGCTTTGTTCATTTAAAAAGTAAGCATTTGAGTCACCGCCTAATTTAAAGTCATTCTATATTTTTAAAATTAAAATGTAAACGAAATTACCAACTGAATAATAAAGAGACTTAGCTAAACTAAAACCTCTAAAGTCTCTCCTATAGTTTAATTAAAGACAAAAATGCTGGTTTCTGTTTATGAATTCGTTGTTATTTTGTAGAATTATTATAATATTATTTTCGAATATTACTATTTCAAGAATTTCTTAATTAAGTTGTAATTCGATTGTAGTTTTGTCACGAATTTTATACACAGACTGAAATCAATCTTCAATTAAACCATATTCTCGGAGTTACTTACCTAATTATCTAATGGTAATTTACATAATGTTTCTCGAAGATTATTATTCTGGTATTAGTTTTGAATAGAAGCAAAAGATGGGAAGAAAATTTCTTTTTATATTTATGCTTTGCAAAGTCATGTTTGAGATATTAATATGAATGAACTATAATGAATCTTACATAAATAAGTTCTTCCCTAATGGTATACCCTCTCGGAAAGCTGTAGGTATATAAATATTTTTTTTTTTTTCGGGAATGATACAACGAAGTTTATAATTTAGTTCTCATCTAGCAGGAAGCAGCTCGTATGTTTACTGTACAATGGGTCTTTATTAAAATAAGTACTGCAGCCACCGCGTCCCCACATAGCCTGCAGGCTTTGTCGAGACGGCACTCCTCATAATGCCTTAGGGTATGTCTGCTTATCCATTTCATTTGAATGTTACCGACTCTATATACTGTGTACATTTACTTAACGCGTTATAAGAAGTATACGCTGTTTTAATTCTTCAACGAACGGTAATTGTAAAAGCGATAGATTAAAATATAATTCACATTTATAAATAAGTTTAAGGTATCTGTTGTTTGGATATAACCAAAACAGCTGAAGTGATTTCGATTAGACAGTTAAAGGCAAAAAGAAGACTTTTTAGAATACTGTCTAGGCTTTATTTTATTACACTATAGCGGCCAAGTAGTCATAAAAAATTTATAAAAAAAAATATATACATTTATTTTGACTTCATTGAGTTCTCCGTTTATAACCAACTTTCTTTCAAAATCTAGTAATACGTTACCCTTTACGACTAGATTATCGTTAAATATAAATCAATATTAAGAAGAAAAATGTACTTTTTGTTACTGTGCGAACATTGTTCAAATAAAATACATCGTCGTTCACGTTCGCTGTTCCAAACAATGCATAGTTTCATGTAAGTGCTTCATACGATGATAACACGACGGTAACCAATTCGTGTGATTTAACTATCCACCGTCGCGGACACTAACCTCCATGGTAACAACTGGTGAGTGCTTGTCCAAAACCAAACAAAAGTAAGAAATAAGAAAACGATTGGGACCGCGTTCGTTGGCCGCATATTTGAACAAGCTTCATTTGAGCGATACGGCAGACCAGGAGAAGCTGCAGAACAGTCTTAAGTCCTGCATTGTACTATGGATAAAGTGATAGCGAACGTAGTATTCACTATCCAAACGTGCGTAGATGCTGTGGTATACGCACAGTTACTACGCAGATAAATATCTTACATGAATTTTATATACACTACATATATGAGTATTCCATGAAGGATTATATGCAATTAAAATCTCACGTATGTACAAATTCGAGCAGGAATGTCACTCAACCCCGTTATAACAACATATTACAGTGCAGTAAAACTTTTCAATTGGCATAAAGTTGCGCGTACCGGGCGCCTGATCAAATTATTACCATGTTGCGGCCTCACTGCTATGTCAGAGTTATACGTATAGGGCTGTCAAGAGGTTGAAAACTTCGTGCTTTTAACTTTACTGATGCAAAAGAGCTGCTGATAAATTTTTGAACTGACAGAGAGATGACGAAAGAATTATGATACAAATTAAGCTAGGTAGATGAGCGTCACAGAGCAAAAGAAATTTTGGCGTGTGAGAAATAAAACAAAAAGAAGAGTAAAATAATAAATAAAACTCGTTCATGTTCATTACGTTATTAAGCTCACATGATTGTTTGATTATTTATTTATTTAAACGTACTAATTTGCCTCTGGGAGAAATAATCAAATTTGAAAAATTATTTGTCCATTTTATAGCAAACTTATTTAGGAAGATTATAAACTAACTTCACGGTGTGATCCTTAGGAGCAGGACAATTACCTTACCAAGGGTAGAACAGAAAATATGTTTAGCGGTAAAGCAGTAACAATACTAGCGAACCGTCTGTCTTAGCGCGAAGAATCGTTATACATGAGTGTAAAAATTAAACGCAAATGAAACAGCGGGATATCGTCTATACAATAAATAGTTATTTTACATACATTAAAAGTTTCAATTTACGAAAACGTTCCACTTATGTCACATGTATCTAGTCGTACGCTTTTTACATATCCCATATTATTTCAGGTAAGCTCACGGAAATCGATACTGGCAGAGATAAACTAATTTAAGATATAGCAGTTGAAGGAACTATGCAAGACTCAACTACATAGACATGACTACCTTAAATAGTAGTCTGTGATCGCGCAATTTTGTTCTAGGTCAAAGGGATTGGATAGTAACACGAACTGACACGTAAGAGATCTTAACAAATCCTCAAGAGTAGAGCACAATCTTATTCAATGATCTTTAGTTTAGGCCTGGAGTTAAGGCTCTAGGTATATTGTTCAAAAATAACTACAATTTGCAATCCGCATTATATTTCAGAAGAATGCACATGTTTCCAATTTCCAGCCATTTTCAGTAAATCGTATTAATTAAAATTAATTTAAAAATTTAGAAATGCAAGGAAATGAGGTCAATCGCGTATTGTGGCAAATCTATTGAATCAAACAGATAGATTTCAATTCAACATATTTAAGGAATCTTTCAGTTGTAAACAATATTATCAATAGTACAATGTTATCAATTTGTGTATACATTGTTCTTTCTATGCAAAGTTATTAAATAAACTCACTTAACATATAGTGTCTTAAAATTACTGAACACTTATAATAGAGTAATGTTAAAAGATCTTATTATCATCTGATACCCATATACAGACAACTTCAAAATCTTACCGAAGCCATATTAAGCCAACCCTTGACTAAAGTTGACAGAAATGATTACAGACTGCATGCTGGAAGTTCTTAATAAGTCTTCACGACATTTACATCAGCACCGCAAACCGAAGAAGCTTCCCCGCTGAAATATACACCAAGTTTCTTCTCAAATCTTCAAGTTTATAGCGAGAGTTGTAAGTTTCGGAATTTAGAACAAGGTAAGTGACGAAACGATAAAACAACACGCTTAACTACAGCCGAGATGGAATAGTTAACGGTGAATTTTAAAATAGTTAAATCGTTTACAGAATTCATTGTAAAGAACTGTCAAACTTTAGTCACATTGTTTAAAAATTTATTCTAATTTTATTTGACTGCGCAGAAGGAGGGTAAAGTTTTTCAAATGAAAATATACATCTATTTCTTTGAGACGTTCTGTAGATTAAAGGCCTTGGTAGATTTTAGCTTGTGATGTTTCGTTCAATTGTTTTATATTGTGTAAGTGACATGCGTTATTTTTATGATACGTTATTATATGATATTTAAGTATCAAGAATGCTATTGGAGATTTTTGTTTTACGTGTTTCAATTTTTGTTTAAAAAATGCAAGTATATTTATAACACGTAATCCTGATGTTATTATTATTAAATGTGCGGTAACTTCACTGTAAAGCCAACATAAATCTTATTTCAAATTCAGCGTAAAATGTAAAACAAAATGCCTACGTGATTGTTAATTCTATTTTATAATGTAAACTAGGTTCTTCTTTATTCTTCGTATAAAGCAATCAAGTTGCGATTAAGCTGCCTATCGCAGTTGTACCTTATCTCTCCTCCATATATTCATTCTTCACCAAAACGTAATATCAAAAAGAAATTACGCAAGAAACTCCTGACTCAGCGATATTTTATTCAATTTAAAACATTTGTCTGTTTACCCATAACATATGTCAAAATAACATGATGCATGAAATATTCCATTACTGGTAAAAAGTTTATATCATATATAATTACGTAGGTACATACTTTAGGACATGTTGTATGTAAAATATTAGAGAAGGATCCAAAACAAATAAGGCTCATTATAAGACATTCAATGTAATTAAAGGATTTATCCTGTTTACTAGTTAGAGTTATATCGATAGGAATGATTTAAGGAATAATTGTGTGTTACTTCCAAACGCAATCTGCGTCGGCATTATTGACTGAATTTACAAATATATTGTTCCAAACCACGATTGTAGTAGAATACCAATAAGCAACTTAGATCGACACATAGACTTGTGAATAAAGAAGAGACAAAACTGGTAGGCGTTATGATAACGCATTTAGAGTCCAGATTGATCGAGGTAGACTCAAATTCTACAGTGAGGCTGAGCTTATGTTGAATGAAAATTCTTGATAAAACGATAGCGTGCTAGATGGTCTATTCTTAATATCCACATGACTAGATACATTCAAGCTATAAATCTTTTACAGAATATCTGTAAGTCAATTTCGGTATCTGCATTTGGAACAGGCCATTTCCTATTATGATCTTAATAAATTGTTTTAACATCAAATAAAACTGATAAATAGCGAAATATTTGAAGTATAAAAAAATATCAAACGACGAAATGAAAGTAATTCAATTGCACGTAAGTAATAACCTAAAATATGTCATTCGGTCATATTGCACTGAACTTCTGCTATCAGAATGATTGCCATTATACTTTGGAGAGGACTAAAAAGTGATGAAAGTTACACGAATGGACCTTATAAAATATTGTTGGAACTCACAACACATTTATTAATATTTTTTAAACGACTTTCAAAAAGGGGTCTGTATTTACATTCAAATGTATGTATGTATACATCTATGTATGTATGTGTTTGTGTGTCCGCGATTTTCTCAGAAACTATTGACCCGTTTTGGAAGAGGTTTGCGTAGTTGACGACCTGGCTTTAAAAATATATATTAAAGGTATTATTTGAATCTCATAATTAGATCTTAAATATTTTTTGAAATTAAAACAAAGCTATTGAAGTTAGTTTCACACTATTCAGTTAGTATTTTTGACGGCGTTTCTCTGTAATTCTCTTTACAGTAATCAGAATAACGATCCCTAATTCGTAAGTTTTTCTATGTACACCTATATATTTACTAATTAAAACTGGGAACACTATCTTATTATGGTGAAGTAAAATATAAAAAAGCAGAATCTGAGAAGTGATATTCAAGTATAGTGGTAAAATTTAATAATGTCAATTTCTTGGAATTTGGAATCTTTTTTTATAACATAGAAGTATAAAAATATATTAGTAGCAACACCACAGGAGTCGCAAGTCCGTTGCGAGCCCGAGTTGCTGGGGAAGGGGAAGGAGGTAAGTAAAAGAGGCGAGGAAGGTCTTCGGTACTCTCAGTAACTAAACGAAACGTAACAATGCATGCATTGTTACTTGACATAGGTGTTTCCGCAGATCGGATAGTACTACCCCTGGCATGCTGAAACTAGTTACAGCTTCACCATGGCTCTACCACCAACAAAAACAGCAGATATGTTGCAGGTTAACGTTAAAATCATACCCATGCTTTCCTCTCGAGATAAAGCCAGCGGTGCGACTATTACAAGCAGATAACATTATTTTATTTTATTTATCAACTAGCTGACCCGGCGAACTCTATTCCGCCTTAAAGGCAATAAATAAGAAGACTTTTTATTTTTTTATTAGTAAATACAAAAAAAAAAAAATAAGTACCTACATTAATCATTCATTATTGTTTCTGTATTTTAGTACATATGTTCCTCTTCACTTAAATACCTTGTGATACATTACATTTTTTGTTTTATTATCAGGCGCAAAAACAAACAACGCAGATGATCTTCCGGTATCGTCGCGTAAATTACATTGTTCATCACTTTTCTAACCACCAAACGCGTACCGTTGCACAGTTTTGGTTGGTTTATGTTTCAAAGCATGATTACTACGGAGCCAACATGTAGGCGTAAATTGTGCGGTAGTAAGCCAGGCACATCCAAGAAGTTTAAATATTCAATTCGATAGCTGGTGGCTTCATCTTCATTTGTGACGCAGTCAATAGATTTGAATGAATGCATTGTTCCAATGATCTTATTTTGAATTATGTAGTTCAGGTCTTCTACATCTTTATTCTTAGCCGCTAAAATTGATCGCTCACTTAATCATTCATTTTTAGTGGTTAAAACTGATGACATGAGGAATGTCTTACCAGTTCCACCAGGGACATCTAGGAAATATAAACCACCATTTTCATCATCGATTGCCTTCATTAAAGTATAATAAACTTCCTTTTGTTGGGAATTCAACAGGGGTACATTCGTTTGAACTACTAAATTTTATTTCCTTGTGATCATATTCACGTTCCCTTTCAAATTCTCCATTAAATGCGTCATTCATTTCGCGATTTGGCGCTGGCATTCCTAATCTGATTAATAAACTACCGCACATGAGGTAACACATATCTTCGATCAAGAGTAAAGCACGATTATGTATCTCCTCATTCGTCTCAATATCGTGATTTCTGGAACTGACATGAATTTGATGTAAAATATCTTTTGACATATTATCCTTGTATTTGTGCCACAGGTTACATGGGTTTGATGGAAAGTATGTCGAAATTATGATAGCGAATAATGTGCGTATCTGATTTGGAGATGCAGAGATAATGGCTTCAAGCGATTCTCGTATCTTAATGGGTATTATTTTCTAATAAGTTCAGTTTTTCGCATGCAGCACCATATGTTGGGAATATTACACCATTAACAGTCCGTAGTGTCTCAAATGACGTTGGCCCACGCACATTTACCAGCAACAACCGCTAATAGAAACATTCATCATTCTTTGGATTAACTGTATATATACGACCAAGAGCATCAGTAGAACGCAAATCCGGATACCCTAGAACCGCATCGCCTTGCTTCCGTCTTTGAAAATTCTTCGATGAAGTATTCCAAGTATAATAACGTGGCATCTCCGAGTAAAGCAAAGTTCGTGCAAACGGATCGCTTTGGCAGATCGCAAAGAAACTGGTCAATGTAGTTGCTGGAGGTGTTTCAGCACGTTGCATAGCATTCGAAGCAGTGAAATATACTCGTTGACCATTCTACAGATGCACCGCCAAATGCACAACAGTAAGATGACGTTCGTGAATAGGGAATGCGAATAGACGCCAAATCGTTTCATTACAGCTCACATAACGACCAACTTGATAGAGTGAAATTTCATCGTTGGTATTTGAGGATTGCAATCCAAAAACCACCATATCGCTGCCTTTCCTGACATATTTGCAAATATATTTTATGGATTTTACTGAATTGCAGTACTGAACGTTGCAATGTGTATTGAACGTTTTAGAAATAAGAGGCGAATATGGAACAATCCAACTGTTGTCGACAACGAAATCCATTCTTTTCACTTTTGTTGTGACAGTTCGACCGTTGTCATCTGGTGATCGACGTCGATACAGTGGATAACCATAATTGCCAGTGACAGTCTCCGCTGTAAATTTCTGTAAATATCGTCTATAGCACTTTCCATCGACCATGCAAGGTGATTGGGGATTGATGGCGCCACACGGTCCATGAATCATATTTGTAATAACAACATCATGTAGGTCTGGATCGGCTTCATGACCATGAATCTCGGCACGTCTGATATCATCTATTTGGTCAGGCTGAATTCTTTCCGCTAATCAAATAAGAATGTGTGCGTGAGGCAGGCCTCGCATTTGCCATTTTATTGAATACATCCAGCATCGAGTATCTCCAAAGACGCGTTGTTTAATGATGAAGTTCATCAGGGACCGAATTTTTAGCCTGAGTATACGCGCTGAGATGTCGTGTCTATCATTTGATGTTTGTCCGGGAAGCAGCAATTGAATAATTTCTATCCATTTTGGATTACACGTAAAACTAATAAAGAGATCTGGCCGACCGTAACTGGGCAATGGCTTCATCATTAACATTATGATTGTTATTTATTTAATAGAAATACTTTTAATATTGATTTCTTACAAAAATCAAATTGTCATCCATACGTCCATTACATAGCTGTCATTTGCGTTTTGTTATTCCAAGTCTGAATATTTTTTGTTATACCACATTTTATAGTGACTGACGTTTTATGTCAAGTCACACGGGAATGCTGTCAAACGGGATAACCAGTATCTTATGTCCGTCTCCTGGCTCTAAGCTACCTACCAACCAATTTTCAGCCATATCGGTACATCCGTTCTTGAGTTATAAATAGTGTAACTAACACGACTTTCTTTTATATATATAGATATATATAGATATGTGTTCTTTATCAAATCTTAAGAGTCTGTTGAGACAACATTAAACTAAATTTATTAATACAGGTAGAATGAAGATCTTGTATCTGCTCTGCAAGATATTATATTATACGATACTTACTCTTAACATTATAAAACAGCTTTTTTTTAAATTCATAAAAATAAAAAAAGACTTTACGTTATAATGTATACACTTTACTTTAACGGAACACTACAATTTGCATAGCACAACACGAATATGACCAATTGCTCTATAAATTTATAGCCAACCTTCCGCTTCGGTGCCTCGTTTATCATTTCAGTATCAGAATCGATCTGAATTTCGAAGTTATCTAGAACCATAAAGTTATTGTACGAACTTGATTCATCTAACTTGTTTATTTAAGATTAAGAATTATAGGAAATAATATTGTTTATCACGATGTGACTAACTTAATGGGAGTTCCTTTTCATAGAAGATACAAATTTCAATAAATTAGTTTTAAGTAATACATTAAGCATTAAATTTGAAAAATTCACTTAACACAGGATAAAGCAATTGCGTACATAATACCCTAGTACCTGGAGGACCGGGCCTAGCTCGGTTCTTTAAAAAACATTTTTAAATTTAAATAAACTGTTAAGTTTGCCTCAAAAGATTAGCAATTTTTTACCTAATAAAAAAGACGTCTCTTTTGCTGTCACTCAGATTCGAACTGGGGTTAGACGGATTTCCGAAACAGCCGATTTCCCTCAGAGCTATTTTTGTTTTGACAGCGGTAGCGAAATTTACTTTTGTATTCTAGCTATATTTTTTCATTGCCTGAAAACTCAACTAAATAAAGTTTTCTATGATTGAAATCTAGATCGATTTATCGTCCTCGAAACTACCTACATACTAAGTTCCGATATCCTGAATATATAACAATATAAAAATATACAAGAATTGTTCGTTTAAAGGTATTAGATCAATTATGAACGTACACATGCTGAGTGATCTCGGCCCATAAGTTTAAAACATGTTGCAATAGTGTATTTCTTTTATTTTTCATCTACTATTGTTAAACATAACTTTATTAATACTAAAAAAAAATGTGAATTATTCCAAAACATCAGTCTTTGTTACAGAAATTAATACCAAATATCATATATGCACAGGCGCCTTAGGTCGTTTAAGACAAAGGAGTTGTAGACATGTAATGAAAATTACCATATTTTTCTTAAAATATTTCTTAAATATGAATAATTCATTCAGTTATCAAACGAACAGAAACGCTATCACAAGTACAGTTCATTACAGTTTCGAAACTATTATTCTGCTATTTGATATGCTGACTCTCTCATTGATAATTGGCTGTTTGACATATTTATCCAGTATAAAAATACAATAGTGTTATTTTGAGTTACACGAAGTGATGTCAACCCAACGCCATGACTGACTGAGCATTTTAATGGAATAATAAAAAATAATGATGAAAGCATATTTCTTTCTTTTCGAGTACCTAAAGACTTCTTCCCGAGGGAAGGTAGTGACATAATCACCATACCAGCCAACGATTTATTAGTGACCTGAAATCGCGAGTAATCCGTTCAAAGTTTTATATTTCATCCCAAACTGCGGGAAACATAGAAACATTTCTCATAATCAGGTTTCCTCATGATATTCTTTTTCGTCATCTTAGTTGATATCTTAGTCGTGATAGTGACTTAATTACATCTAATTTAGATTGGTGAATGTAAGAGATTTCCAAAAAAGTCGTTGTTATAACATCGGCATGCAAACCTGCGAACATTGAATCTATATTCATAAGATCGAACTACAGAACCACCATTGCTCGTTGAAAAAAATATTCGATATTCTATTTAGTCATGATAGACATATAACTTTTTTTTTAAAGTGAAACATCTATAGGAAACGGGTAAACCTGATTATTGACGTGGCAACGCAAAACACGAACTTTGCACTATGAACGAAATACTCAAAAACATTTGCAACCCTGTCTAAAATAAACATAAGATTCAAACTATTTTGTCGGCCACTCGTTCTACTTGTGATACACGGTACGCGCCGACGGCCTAACACCCTTTGGTAAATGCCGCAAAACACACCGCGCCTGTGCCTATTTGATTTTTTGTTTGTAATAATAATTATTATTTATGTAATAAAATAAATAGTCATTATTTTATGGAATAAATTAGTAAGACTTTATCTTTTCATTATTCCATAGCTGATTCCTATCGTAATCTGTTCTTTAATGCATATTACTTATACAAAACAATTTCGATATTTTACACATGCCAGGTGTCCAGTGACGCCTTAATTTTTATTTTCAAAAATATTTCTAAATCCCTTTAACATATGTCATGACAAAACTATAAAAGAAGTCTTATAAATAACCTCAATAGTAGACTACAATGAAAAGTACTAATACTGGAACAATAAAGTAACAAATAGAGTCACCACAAGACAGAAACCTGACCGCAGAGAGTGCACTTGTCTGAAACTAGGGCTGCGCACCGCCGCGAGTCATTCGTCAGACCGAGTGGCCGCACTTCATCGCGTTCGCAAATGGGAGAAATTCATTTCAACTCGGCGTTCACTCACTTTGATTGGACAAGTGTTCTCTTTATAAAATTGTGTTCTTTTACATAAAGAAATTCATCGATTAAATTATTATTCATATTGAAACACAATATTTAGTAATGCATTATCATGATACTACTTTAGATAAGAGTTTTCATTTTTAAGCGTATTTTAAAAACAATATAACAAAACAATAAAGTAATTGTTTTCTTTTTGAATTTTCAAATCAATTATAGTTTTTTTTTATATCATAGTAGGCAAACGAACTGGTGGGTCACCTGATGTTAAGTGATCACCACCGTCCATAGACACTTGCAACACCAGAGTAGTCGCAAGTGCATTGCTAGCTTGTGTTTGGGGGAAGGGGAGAGGGGGAAGATGAGGAGAGATGAGCCTCCGGCACTCTCACTGGCCGAACGAAACGCAACAATGCAAGCACTGTTACTTCACGTCGGTTTTCTGTGAGAGAGTGGTGCTACCACAATCGAACCAACCCATTTATGCTGACATCAGTAATAACTTCAGCGTGACTCTACCACCTACAAAAAGTTATAGAAATTCCGTAATTTATAAATTGAAATAGGTTTGGTTTTAGTCTGGTTTTTAAATCTATTGGCACTCCGAACAATAATTATATACATTATTATATAGTATAGTAATCCATCCAACACATGATAGGCAGCTTAATCTCAATACAAATTATCATATATTCGATACCTTTTTGGGGCCCCTATGCTAGTTTATACTAGTCTGATGCAAGTCGCGCAAACGCAGTACGGCTAATCACGGTTACTAGCATGTCAGGACGCGAAATTATAAATTTATTTCGTGCCAAAATACTGCTCAAGATGCAGAAACAAGTTTGCACTTCAATAAATCAGTGAAAATTCGAGTATTAATATAAAATCTTGCTGATGCATAATAACACATAATAACATTTACTTAACTACCGAACCGCATAATCGTAACAAAGCACGTTTCAGCCCACGCTAAATTAGATTCGGAAACGCAAACACGTTGGGCTGTAAACCGCGGCGTTCTGGGGAGGTATTATTATACAGAGTGTCCTGATGTCGTGCCATTCGCGAAGCAAATGTTACAATTATCATAGCTAATGGGACACCGAGATGAAAACGCCGAGCAGAATGGATATTATAGATAATGTATCTACATATTACTCCGTGACTACAGTATTGAAGAAAGTAATCGTAATGACTAAATATGAAGGGTAGGATCCTGATCCTGAGGTATATGATTGATAATAAAAGTAACTTCCACTGTGTCCTCTCAAAATGAAAAAAAAAAAACATAAAGAAAAATTTTGCATGCAAATTTACATATGTGAAGTGATTTGAATAAAAAATGTATTCTTATCCTATAAACTTTCACACCTAAACTACTGTATCGATACCATCAAGAAATTATGTATGGACGTTGTCAAAAGTACAAAGAGTAACATAAATTACCTTCCATTAAATTAGTCCTGAGTTCTCGAGGGTTATGTTAAATCTATATTCACGTAGACGACGCCCCAGGCAAATTCTAGTATATAGTTAAATTTATAAATGTAATTTTCATTCATTTATTCAAAAATTATAATCTGCTAAATTTCTTCACCTGTTGCTTTGAATTTTTGGTAGACCGTTGCAAATCGTTGTGTATCTCCACGTTTCAAGATTATTCATTCTGATATAATATAATTACAATATATATTTTTATACTATTACCTGTACTAATGACTTCCTACTACTACGCTGTTTTTTTTTCGAACTGACTACGCTTGTGACCAAGTAAGGTCTTTACAGCTTCACCAGATTTATACTATTGACCCGTTCTAAATTACTACTAGTCTTTGATGGTATCCAATAAGATCGATACTTGATTACTATTATTGGTGGGATGCCTGATAAAAATGCCGATAACTAGCCACGACATATTCTTGCTTGAACTATAGTTTACAGCTCCACATATAATTAGTAATTATATTCAGTAACACGTTATTTTATTTACTGTTTTTACTACAAAGTATATTGTGTTTACTTTTATTATCGATACTCCATTAGGCGACTGATTAAATTATAATGGTGGGCGTCGTCTTGCGTGACGACACAATTTCTAACTTTCCACTTGTTTGTTCTCCCACAAAAATGTGATAATTAGTTTAGAATAATATGGGGTAAAACGGAACGAATATGAAATACACCAAATAAAAATAAAATAGACTTCAAGTGTCGTATCTTGAATTTGGAAGCATTAACACGTACAGCAGTAACCTGATCATTAATTTATATGACATTCTCTCAATATTGTCTCATTCGCACGGTAAATGTTCCAATTATCGTAGTAATGTGTTGAAAAGATGAAAATCTGCTGGAGAGACAAGAAAACATAACCATAATCTTGGCAACCTCTACAGCGATTCTCTGAAATCTTTGCTTGTATTAACAACACCAACGAATTTGTGAGAAATTCTGAAAACATTATTTATATTTCTCTACATTATCTTAATATCGTTTAAAAATAAAATATCGTTAAGTTGTTTTGAAATGTAAGTATTTTAACTTTAGTCGTGCCATATTTATGCCTAATATTTTATTTGTATTTATTGAATATTTCGTTAACTTTATTAAAATGGACGAAATGAATAGGAAATTAAAGTTGTTTTAAAATTGTTTCATTAAATCAGTTAATGAAATGAAAGACGTAATCTATAAAACCGGTAAATTTATCTATCAAGTTCCAAAAAGAAAAAATGGGAGTGTAACTTTTTTTTTTCGAAATTACTACGCTATTGACCCAGCAAGGTCTTAACAGCTTTACCGGACTACCAAGGCGAGCGCTTAAGGCACTCAGCCGATTTTATTTTGGCAACCAGCTCAAGGGTGCACGGCACACCTCGGCTTGGCTGTTGCCTGTTGCATGCAAAATCGCGACCTACCTTAGCTAACCTAGCTAACTATTCATATATGTATGAGTTGTTGAAACGTTTATGTTTACCAAGCATACACGCCTCATCAACTCCTCCATATATTTATTATCGGAAAATTGAGAGTTTTAGGCGTGCACATGTGTGGGAGTGATCGTGTAGTGTTGTAGCGGTGATGTATATTTGTATGTCACCGTATCGCGTAAGCAACGCACTCAAGGGCTCCCTACCGAGGGATCGAACCTAGGCTTGAGCCGATTGAGCCGCCGAGATGTATTTAATGTACTCCTACGTAATTTTGTACATTTGAAAATTGAAGTATCTGAATTGCTTTTACGAGAATTTTAGCACCACAGTTCTGTTCAAAATATTGTCTACATTACAAATCATTGCCTATTTTCCATAGGATTTGAGTAGTAATTATAACATTAAAAATAATTAATTTCAAATAGGTGAAATGTTTATAGGAGTTAGAAAGTAATATCAGAGTTACCATCAAACAATCAAAATCAATTGAGTACTTGCTTTAAAAATGCTATGTTTTAAATGCACCGCGCTAACTGAATGTTCCGCCATCTTGCTCTTTTGCCTCTTTGGTTAGGTTAGATTAGACTCGCGAAAACGGTTAACGCGAACTTGCCTCGGTCGAGCGCGGTGCATTAAGTACAAAACCTTTTTAAAAGTAAGTATTTAATACAATTTTTACTTTTTAGTAATAATACCGCTCATGTTTAATATAAGCAAAACTTTCCATGAAGAAAAGAAGACATAATATATAGGAATTGCGGGAACCAGGTTATCAATCAACATAATTAATAACCTTGAAATTTTAACTTCCTAATTCAGTTAATTTATCCTAAATAGTTGGTGTTGTTATTGTTGGTTTAATATCGGCTTCGAATAATTGATTGCAATTTGGGTCTTGACAAAGTAACATAATATAGATAGAAAAAGCTATATACATATTATTACTTCTTAGAGATTACATCCGATATAATAATGAGGTTTATATGATTAAATAACTAAATATTTATTTACCTCATATTCCTCAAGTGATTTTTGTTCTATTAATAAAACAATATGCATACTCAGTCTTGTATTGCTTTCCTAATTTACCTCCATTCATTTGTTACAGCCGTGTACTAACAAGACATTTGCCAGACACAAAGCTCTGTGAAGTTAGAATTTCTTGTACACTTCGTAACTGGACAAGTTGGTACTTGGAATACAAGAATGACTTATTGCAGTCAAATTATGCAAATTTCAATAAAATGAACACTTACTCACTGTACAAGAGGCAACATGCTAAATACTTGAAACATATTCTAACCACGTCAAGGTTTTATTTAATCTGTTTAGAAAAACAAAGCGTTACAATTTAATTTTGAAATACTGTAATATACATTCAAATATACAATCCGTATTAAAAATATTATATGATTAAAACTATTCATGGCCCGCGACTAGGTTTTTACGAAAAAAGTTTCATTACTTCACGTGTGCCACATATTTCATCCGGATTGCTTATAGGACGTTTTTATTTTGTAACTTGGTCTTAACATAATAATTTTACAAATTGTGAGTTTCCTTTTTGTAAAATTAATCTCTACTACTTAGATGCCATGGTAAATCGTAAGGATGTAGTCTAGATTGTTAATGACTACGTCAGGTACCGCTACAATACACACGAGGGGCGAAACTACAACGCCACCGGAACATTACTAGCGCCACCATATTAGATATACATAAATTATATACATAAATAAGAACGATTATACAGAATTGACGTATCACTTAAATAAACAATTATTTTATACTTAATATTATTTTTGTGTTACTAAATTACTTTGGGGAAATGTGAGTAAATAGTAATCGTTTAATCGTGATAAATAATTGCTTTAACTTCCACAGTTTGGTACATAAAAGGCAAGATGCCGTTGATCTGCACGCACTTCTACGTGAAAGGTATTTATTATAAGGCGAAGCTCTACCCGAATAAATAGTCAAAGTGCCTACAGAGTGGTAATGATTTCCCTGACCGAATGGCTGACTATACGTATATAGGTGGTAGGGCCACGCTGAAGCTATTACTGGTTTCAGTATGAATAGGTCGGCTCGTCCGGGGTAGCACCACTGTCTTACAGAAAACTGACGTGAAGTAACAGTGCTTGCATTGTTGCGTTTCATTCGGTCAGTGAGAGCACCGGAGACTCATCTCCCCTCCCCTCTCCTCTCCCTTCCCCTATCCTCTAACACTTCTCCCTTTGTCTCCATTCCCTCAAACACAGATTGGTAACGCACTTGCAACTCCTCTGGGGTTGCTAGTGTATGGACAGCGGTGATCGCTTAACAACAGGCGACACGTCTGTTCGTTTGCCTCGTATACGATATAAAAAAAATGTAACAAGATATTACTCTATAATGTTCAATCCTACCAGCAAAGATTCGTCAATATCGATTCATTTGTTTCGGAAATATACCAGGCACTTTGGTTTTGTTTATGTTGTATAGATTATAAAAAAAATAGTGATTATGAGTAACACACAGAAATAACATCGACGGCATCTCGTAATAAGAGTTAACTGTGAAAAAAGGTTTTTTAAATGTATTTGCAAACCCAGCTCTTGAACTTAGTTCAGTATCCAGTAATTACTCAAAGTATTTAACGAGTTAAAATCTGTTATCAATAGTTCTATGGGCTTTTTGCCTGCCAATTATATGATATATACCTTATTTTATGATTTATTATCAAAGTCTAGATTATACACGATACTTTCGAGGGCCTATACAAAAAGGACATATTTTCAGGCACGCAACGCACGCGATACAGCCACATTACTTTAAGTTCTTATCAAGATACAAGCGTCTTCGCCTTCGCATTTAAGCTTTGACTTGCTTCCAGATAGCGTGACCGAATTCTGAGATTTTTTTATATTCCCCAAGCGAAAGGAACGTTTATCTTATGAGCAAGACGTTGAATTGAGTTTAACTGTCCGCGTATAAAGATGTCCCTCTAAGATAGAAATATACGATAGGGAATTTTCTAGTATTCTGCGAAACGGGCTCTGGCAGAGGGTTCGATGTCGTCGAGTGACAATAAAATTAGATAAGTACAGGATAGTCCCGCTCCGGTCCGGCGTCTGTCTTGCGGACAGAATCAATCGCAGTAAAACATCGTAAGGAATGGCCATACTATTTGCAGCATTTCTAAAAATGTACAGGAATTGTAAACCTTATTTGGACGTATTTAAGGTACTTTGCTAGGAATAAATCGGTAAAATGCAATGGCTGTGCGTGTGTATATCAGTACACTTTTCTGTAAAGACATGAAACGAGTGGACTTTACACGAAACGAGGATATTAGAATGGTTCACAGGAATCTTCTTGTGAGTTGTCGAGACGAAAAATGCGGTAGACTGTTTAATGCGATGTATTTTCCTTAGAGAATTTGTCGCTTTCCTTATTTGAATCTACAGTAAAATTAACATTAGCGGCGCATATTCTTGAAATGTTTATAAATGGTTAAGTTTTTTGTGAGACATTTTTTATTGATCGAAATTATGTTATATCTGGGTAACATAAGCTCATTTATTAATACCTTTTTAATTGTAACGAATGCTTGAAATTGCGAACAGTTCCTAAAATTCTATATACCTAATTTGTTAAGAGCTTGTTTGTAAAAATATTTTCTCTTTAAGTTTAGTTAATAATTGAATAAAAAATATCGATTAACAAATTGTGTAGTTATTAAATACTAACTACCGACCGTGATTTCATTGGAGTTCTTAATTATAGAATATAGTAAGAATAAAATAAGCGACAAGCGTTACGTAATAGTTTTCCATATATGTAAACTACCAATCCAAGTACCTAAACTTCAATATATGCAATGCATGACCATAGTATAAAAAGTCAAGCACAGGATTGAACCCTACAGCATGATACGTCACTGACGTTGAACGTAGTTTTGTCATCGGTCGTTCTCATTGCTCGGTTGTCGTCAGACGACCAAAACGTCTTCTGCCCCAGATTCCTCGGATACGCCACTAAGCTCGCCCGTCTTATATTTTTTCTTCGATCTGACTACGCTATTGACCTAGCGAGGTCTTAACATCTCCATCGGACTACCTCGCTCGTCATATTACTTTGTTGTCGCTTAGCTTACTTTCTATTTATAAGGGTAGTATGATTATTGTCATCAATAGATTCTAACTAGTTATATATATATATATATGCATAAGTGAATTTGTTAGGTTATTTATTACTTTTTCACGACGTAACTACTCAACCGATCATCTTGCATACACATGGCTAGGAGAAAGGAAACAAAATAAATATATAATTTATCCGAAAAAAAAAAATGTACTCTTCCGGATGGATAGATTAAATCTACATAAAGTGAGAGAAGCCACGAGCGAAAGGTTATATAATAAGATATAAAATAGAAACTTGATTTTTGAAATGTGACTAGTAACTCCAGAGGATAGCGCGATCAAAAAAAGAACCACTATTTAGATAACAAATGATAGTTTTTTTTTAAATTTTATACTGAATTAACGAAGAGTGCTTCGAAATGTTTATAAAGCATTTCTTGTTAAGTTGTATGGTAGAATTATACATCTAGCAGCGGAAATTGGTTACCGAACGTAGGAGATAACATATTAGTAATTTCTTCTATTTTTGTATATCAACTAAAAAGCTCAATACCAACACGTTTAGTAAACGAGCACGCAATCTACGATAACTTAAGTCTGCGGTTTCAATCGCCATAACATTAAGGCACGTGTCGAAAAATGAAATTGATTTTGCCCCCGCTTCCGTCTGCGTGCCGTATCACCAAGCTTCAAGTGGATGGGGAGAGGCAGCGCTAATAACTAGCGGGGATGCTGCCAGAGATGTTTATTTAATGGCGTACCCGTACAGGTTCTAATGGGGATTCGCACTCACTCTCTGATCTTGCAACGACACGACGAAAATTATTTTTCGACATAAACATAATTCTCATTGAGATAACACTCTGTATCATTTTAAAAAACATAGGAAACAAATGCGTAACTTAAAAAACTATATTAAAAGTAATTTTTGGTGCCAGGTTATTAAACATAAATATTTTCTTGTTTTTTTACGACATAGTCTAATAATTATTTCTATGAACCATAATAAATAAATATGCCTACAAATAAAATTGTTAACCTAGACATATATGTATAACAGCTGAATAAGTTTACCCAAAACTTATCCTTATAGATAGCGAGCTTCATACAGAATTATATAGGTTATATTCATATTACTATCTTTTATATAGGAACTAAATAGTAATAACTAAGAGATAAATTAAAATCAATGAAAGCATTGTAGAGATTACAAAGAATTACAAAAAAATAAATAAAAGAAATCCCAAAATTAATCTATAACATATAGTTTCCGTAAAACAACGAAACTTTTTGCACGAGACCGGAGTTGCTGCCATCAAGTAGTGTAGAATACGAGTATTTCGAGGTTTAAATAAAACGCGTAATATCCCGTTAAATATCATTTCTTTTCTATCAAATTTGAAACATATTGAGTCTATTATTTAGTATGAAATATAATTTTCGTTTACATTATTCCGTGCTTTATCATTCGCTGCCGTGTTTTATGGTAAGTAAGCAAAAACGCGAACGTACAACGCGCCGTTATTATGATTAGCAATGACTTTCCAAATAATTTATGTGTATTATCACAGAATTTTTTGAGTCAATCCTTAACAAAACGAAAACAAGAATTTTATGAATATAACTATGGCTAAATAGAAGTTGTCTAAGTTAATGTACTAAACTGATATATTATTTGTAAAATCACTTTCATATAAATGCCACTTTACTTATAACAAGTAGCTTATGTCCGCGACTTCCTTCACGGTGATATTAATATGACCTATCCTACGGGAATATCATTTTTTCTCTGAAAAGGCAATCCATACTTTTTTCTGTACTTCTGATAGCGTGAATGTGTAACAAACAAACAAATAAATATTCAAACTCGCATTCGCATTTATAATATTAGTAAGGAAAAGATTGTATACTGTCAAACGTCCGCGATTTCGTCTATGTTACATTTAAAATATTAAATTTAATAATAGTAAAATACAACCTAGCGACGAATTACAGTCAAATAGATAGTATAAACATATTCTCTTTGAAAAAAACGTAGTTTACTAGTTTTTATGTTAATCGGTTAAATCATATTGAAGTTTACCAGATTCCGATATATATATTATTATTCAATTTTATATATATATATATATAGACAGACGTTAAATACAGTACGAAAAATGCCTATATATTATTCTGTTAATAAAAATTTGATACTAGTATTTTTTCACCTAAATATATTCTGAATAAATTAGGTCTTTACCTATGAAATTGCCATTTTGTATGAAAAAATTTAAACGATTTTTTTAAATGTAAATTCAAATAAAAGAGTCTTAGATATTTCAAAATCCGTTGAATGCTTTAAGATTAATCAAGACATGCTTTACAAAATCATCAAAAGATTAGACGACAGACAACTTTTCCATCAATCCGAAAATAGGGAAGAGATATATAGGAACATTTTTACAAAGTTTTCATTGCTTCAATTTCTTCGAAACAAAATAATTCCTGAAGTAGATTAGTTTCACTAAATTAAAAAGTTTGCGCAGATGTATTATCGCAAGAACATGTACTGTTATCTGTTATCAATAATTTATAACGATCAAGAAATCTTGCCTAATATACTCATGTCCAGTTAATATTTGTCTCATGTCATAGGAAATTCAAATTTGTGTGCGCAATTTTATAACTAGTTATACTGATTTTTTTTTGCGTTTAAAAAAATATATTTTTGATATGAACATAAAAATAAAAGACTGATATTAAGATTACGCACAAATAGCGAAAAACAAATTTTACTCTTGTCAAAAAATGTAATTTTTCGGTAAAATCGCCAAAAACATCGGCCTTTATTCAACAAAAAAATATTTCGCTTCAGGCCTCTTCGCCCCATTGTACAACTGTCACGAAAATCCAACAATCGTCTGAGGGCACATTCAAATGATAATCTAGCCAAACGCTCGGCGAATTCCGTGTAGTAATATGCGGCGGGCCGATGCCAGAAATGTCACATTAGCTTGATTTAAACGTGTTACCTGACTTCTGCTGAATACATATTATACAGGTGAATATACAGCATCGTTCCTTTTGTATTTCTAAATCATTGAATGTTCAATTAACAATTAATAAAAACTAATGCCGAGATAAGAATACATCTTTGAATTCTTAAAATGATTATGTACCAATATCAAATTTGTGATTACATACTTGAATTTATTTTTAAAATTACTCCCTCAAATGATACTTCTTGTAACATTTTAGCTCATATGGCGAAAAGATTAATTAATAGACTTATTCGATTTATACTCTCCTCTTCTTCTGTTTTATTTTTGGCGATCAGTCTTCTGTTGAGTAGACTATTAATGCCATTGTCAAGTGAGTAACGATTTAACGAAAGTTAACGAAAAGTTAACGAACGAAAGTTAAGTTAACGAAAGTTTCTTGATATAATTTCAATAAATTAACAAGATGGTGGCTTGTAACTTTCATTGAAGTTTTTGTGGCAACTCAGAATCCCTGCTTTGTGGTATTCTTTCTGTTCCACTTCACTTGTACACAATAACCAAACTATATTACATAAAGCACCACAAACATTACACAATATAGAGCCTGATAACACAAAAGTATGAATAAAATATAAAGACTACTACAGGGCATTCAAAGCTCCCGCCAAAAACTCGCCTAAACGTACTAGCCCCCTATACAACCTCTTTTGTCAAATGAAATACGCCAATAAGCCGCTAATGCTGCAGTCCCTAGCAACGATGAAGTAGATGGTTAGATGGTATTAGGAATACCTGAAATTAATCGACGACTCTGAGACTTTAGCGTATCAGTATCATATGTATCGACGTCATTTCAAGTCTTGTCGAGAAAACGCTAAGAAAATTGGTATAAAAGAAGAATGTATGTGGTATTTAATTTAGGTGGCTTTACCTACCAGTGGGTAATAATGACTAGGATGATCGTGGTAATTAATATCGCGTATAGAACAAGAGAACATTAAAAATATATTAAAAAGGGCTGGTTTAAGATATAATTTAGGTGTAAGATTCGTAGCCAATTATTGCATACAATTTTGTATTATCTTTATTAAAAGTAAAGGAAAAAATTTAATATTCCAAAATATATAAACTTTAAATATAAATCCCGACTTTATCAGAAAATGTTCGAAATGAGAGTAGGAAGGAAAACTTCGTTATATTGTAATCAAATTACTGAAGTAGGAATAGGTAATATCGAAGCCTTTATCTGTAACACTGTCAGTGAAATAAAGAAAGTATCGGTAAGATGAACTGGATTGAAATTGATTTTGGTGTGGCCCAGGGCAACGCGCCCTTCCATTACGTACTTTATTTCAGCCACGTCCTAGTCATCCACTACCACGCTTTTACGAGTATCATTGAAACTTGCGAAATGATCTAATCTATAAAATAATCCAAGAGTAGAGTTTCTATGTCTAAATATATAATAAAAATGTAAATGTAACATGCTTTTTAATTTTTGTAAAAAAAACGTGTCTGGGAATATGCAATAAAATACATTTCACTCATTTTTAGGAATAACTGTCTATCTTTTTGTTTGTCACGCATCACTGTTAAAGTTCTGCATTCACGAAAAAGCCACGAAAATTATAAAGCATATTCTTGAGTCATGTTTAATCTTTGTTTAATCAAGATTGGTTCACTTTATCAAAATTAATTGTAATTTTAATCACAACGCGTAAATGGACCTAACACATTCAGATGATTTAATTCAATCAAATTACTGAGTTTTACATCAAATTCCACGCGAACGAAGTCACGGGCACAGCTAGTAAATAATAATATAAATTTCTAAAAACAAAATATAATCAAGGTCTGAGAATAATGTTAATATTATTGGAGGATTTTTACTAATTGTTTTGCTTTGCAGACTCTTGGTCCGCACCTTGTTTTTACTTTCGCTTTATTTTTTTTATTGTCTCTGTGAAAATCGTACCTTTGAGTAGAATAACATGTTAAGACCATCGGTATCATAACATAAACCTGACATTATTAACCAAAAATATATATATCGGAAAAGTACCTACATTGTCTTCAGTCAGTCGTCTTTCTCTAGTCCGACCGATATATTCCATATTGGCCAACTATTTGATACTAAAGTTGCCGGTCTTTAATAAACTACAGCGTTCGTCAGTCTTATTGACCGCTCTGAATACAACCGTAAGTTCGTGCTTGTGCGTAATATAGTGAACAGTCCAATGCAAATGAGAGTTAAAATATTATTCGTATAGAGATTCATATAATTTTCAATTGGTATTTAAATATCTTTCAGTTATCCTGATGTTAAACATAACGAAATATACATATTATAATATATATTTATATCTAAATGTGCGTACTGCGTAACTACATTCAGAGCAATCAATAAGTTTGACGAGGATTGTCAAATTACTACTTAATTCGTAAGATTTGTTATCAATAGTAAAATATGCATACCGATATATACATAATATTAATAAATTAAACACTTTTACAATAACTTCTGTATTTATTTTGAATTTACATATAAGTTATGATAAATAAATAAATTGAGTTCTGAACTCTATAATATCATGGTAGAGGTGTTTGTATTCTCGAAGAAGAATGATAAAGTTTTCGCACATTTTTCCCGATGTAATGAACAAACGCAAGCACGATTAACCTTCCCAACGCCAATTGAATGAAGAACAAACGTAGTTGGTCTAAGCTAATGAGGATCGTGTTTTCATCTTTGTATAGGGCACTTGACGACTTTTTTTTTTAACTTTATTTTTGGCAATCAATCTTTCAGATTATTACTGCCATTGTCGAGTAATCAATAATATTACAAGCGTCGTACGATTATTACAATATCAAGCGTCGTGTCAATCAATATTCTAACAAGATGGTGGATCTCTTGTTAGAACCCTCCAGGGAGTTTTTGTGGCACCTTAGAATTTCATGCTCCGTGGTATTATTTTCCATTCACTTCACTTATGCACAATAAACTAACCATATTACATAAAACACCACCAACTTTACACAATATAGAGTCAAGAAACACAAGATTATGAATACGAATACGAAATATGAATTTTAGGGTGTAAGGGGTGTCGAGTAACATCTTAAGACTTGAGACACCCAAGCCAACCTCACCTGCACGTGGTGCACCCTGCTGATCAACGAACGAGGCAATGGCGATAGCGGGGTGGTAGGGTTTAACAGCCCGACTGGGTCGCAACCACCATGCACATGGCGAAAAAGCCCGTCATAGTGACTCGCTTTTGCGCGTCGCGTTTCGGGATCAGCCTGTGCATATCCAGTACCAGGTGACTCTCGTCATTATGGCCGGCATGACAGCGGCGACCGACGATGGATGATCTGTCTCTCGGTGGTCGCCACTGTTTTTGGATTGTACTATGCTTACCATCAGGCATAGTGCAGTCACTTTGTCGTGCTTCAATAAAAAAAAAAAAAAAAATATATATAATATCCACTACATGACAGACTGAAATCCCGCCAAAAACTCACTTGACGACTTATATTCTATATTTATTTGTTTATATGTTAACCCTTCGGCTTCCGAATTAATCACATTAGATCGAAATGGCTGATACTAAGTATTAAATGTTTTTAATATTTTGTAATAAATTCGGTAATTTTATGAATTTATACCGCCAAACTCTCTGTTGACCCGTGCTTCACATGGTCTACATTTGTTTGTATGGGGCTAAACTATTGTAAGTTTATGGTATTATGTATACTCAAGGGAATTCTTTCTCCATTTCAAACCATCAGGGGTTTATAAACTTAAATTTCTTAGTATATTTAACTATTCCTATAGTGACTCAGACTCAGTTTTCCTTTCTCCCGCCGCGCCGTTCTATATAATGTATAATATGCATAAATCATAGTATATTCGTTTAATTGCCGCACTGTTTGTCTTTTATAATGTGATATTATATTGAATATCATAAATACATGTTTGTATTCGCCAAGTTATACAAGTCAATACTATCGAATTCCGATCCAAGTCACGAGAATTATAACCAGAATATAAAACTGAATTTTAGACGTATCGTGCTCACGTGCTAACCTTGTTTATTTAGGTGACAAAACTATATCCGCAAGTGGACAACCGTTTAGCTAGAAAAGAAAATTAGATATTCGTTTAAAAGCTCTATAATTTTTTTTTAAGTTTAAGCAAACGAAACGGTGGGTCACCAGACGTTAAATGGTCACCACCGTCCACAGACACAGTGCATTGTGTTGGGGATGGGAAGGGGGTGAGGGAAGGAGGAAGGGAAGAGGAGAGGTGAGCCTCCGGCGCTCTCACTGACCAAACGAAACGCAACAATGCAAGCACTGTTACTTCACGTCGATTTTCTGTGGGTCGAGTGGTACTACCACGGACGAGCCGACCTATTCATGCTGAAACTGGTTATAACTTCAGCGTGGCTCTACCGCCTACAAAATATAATAAAACTCATCTCTATGTTTTATATGAATATTATGTGTATAAAAAAGAAACATTTTTTAATACTTTACAGGTTGCCAACATGAAGGTGGTAGCTAACCATGCGGATTTAAATATAATTTTAGCATTATACTACAGTTTCGTCATTATTATTTCCTTTACAGATAACTCCAAGTCATTCGCAAGGTTTCAATTCAAGCCTACCTCGATCTACATAGTATCCGAAGACGTTAACGGCTGAGCCATTATTTATTTAGATATTGAAAGACACTTGACATTTACATACAATTGTATGTATACATATACAACAATCACCCACAATTTCCTCAATGATAGAGTGGTACTAAACTGGAATCAATTACCTGATGAAATAGTATCTTTTGATTCTCTACATGCTTTTAGAAACCGACTCGACAACTGGCTCCGGACTAATAAACTCACTTTAATAAGGGAACATTTGCAATGAGCAAAACCCGATGAAAATTTTCGATACAGTATGATATAAACGTATCAGCGATTTTGCTGCTTGTCTATTAACTATAAATCTTTCACAAAAAAAAAAAGAAAAAGATACCTTTTTGCTGTCATTCGGATTCGAATTTGGGTTACACGGATTTTCGAAGCAACCGATTTCCATCTGAGCTATTTTTGTTTTGACAGCGGCTTCGAAATGTACCTTCATATTCTAGCTATATTTTTTCATTGCCTGAAAAAGTCCAAAAAAGTTTTCTATGAATAAAATCTAACGAGATCGTTTTATTGTCCCCGAAACTACCTACATACCAAATTTCACGGAAATTGATGGCGCGGTTTCAGAGATTCTGAATATATACAAATATAAAAATATACAAGAATTTCTCGTTTAAAGGTATTTTTATTATTATAGGGTAATGAGTTTGCCTATAAATTTGATACAGAGAAAACGAGGTTATGTAGTAAATAGATTACCAGTACACGTACACTATAAAATAAACTGGAGATGGAAAGGGAATTCAACATTAAAACGCGGCGCCATCTATCAAATACCTATACCAGTATGTCCTACAAGTTGTCGACAAACTAATTTAAAGCGCCATCTATTTGAGACTGATGGAACCTACAGTTAATAATAATAATCAACATTGACAATCATTTAATGTGTAATGAAATAATACTGAGGCCATTAATCAACATATAAATTAGGTAAATCTCAAATTGGACCAAATTATACATAACTACCAACATTCGTGAAGATCGGTTAAATAGTTTCGGAGTTCATCGTGGACAAACATAACACAGGATAGTTATATTTATTTAGTATTTGTAGACACGTGGTATAAACTCTATCTGAAAGTGGAAGGGTTTACTTTTTTCCCTCATCGAACTGAAAAACTCTTAATTTTCCGATAATAAATATATGGAGGAGTTGTTGAGGCGTGTATGCTTGGTACACATATAAGTTTCAACAACTCATACATATATGAATAGTTAGCTAGGTTAGTTAAGATAGGTCGCGATTTTGCATGCAACAGGCAACAGCCAAGCCGAGGTGTGCCGTGTACCCTTGAACTGGTTGCCAAAATAAAATCGGCTGAGTGCCTTAAGCGCTCGCCATAGTAGTCCGGTGAAGCTGTTAAGACCTTGCTGGGTCAATAGCGTAGACATTTCGAAAAAAAATAAATAATAAACTCTACTAAATCAGAGCCACACTGAAACTATTAATAGATACAACATGAATGTGGGTCGGCTCGTCCGAGATAGTACCATCCGACTCACAGAAACACCGACGTGAAGTAAAATTGCTTGCATTGTTGCGTTTCGTTCAGTCAGTGAAAGCCCCGGAGCTTCCCTCTCCCAAACATAGGCTGGCAACGCACTTGCGACTCCCCTGGTATTGCAAGTGTCTATGGACGATGGTGATCACTTAACATAAAGTGACCCATCTGTGCGTTTGCCTCCTAGAACATAAAAAGAAAACGGAAATATATCTCATAATAACGTAGCAGATTTTGTATTATTTTTGAAGTCTCTTACAGGTCTATCTCACAAAATATTATAAAACAGAGTCATTAAATACAATACTTTCAAGTAATCAACATACAAAATTAATAATCCAACAAAATTACAATTCTTATTTCATTAGTCTCGATCAGTCAGATAAATTAGTGCTTATTTAAAAACTAAATGTTTTGCAGACCGTGTTTTTTATTAACATTACCAAAAACAAATGTATTCGTTATTTTAATATTAATAAATGGTTACCGAATTATTTTATAACTTTATTCTAAAATGAAATTATTTACGCAGAAGTAGAAACCCATGAAAATGGCTTTTAAATTGGGAGATAGATGAAAAATAACCAGCCGGCCGCAACAGTCTGCGGTCACAGAATTCATTTTACAGGATTTATTACGTTTCGATAATCTGTTATTTTCATCCGGTCAAAGTGAATATTACGGGCTGTATCAACAACGACCATAATGTATTATTTTGATACGTTAATTATTTTTATGGGCAATATCCATAACAGTGTCAGATTCTTCAAATAATGTTCTCTTTTTTCGAAAACCTCTTTCGTTTTTTTAACAGACTCCAAAAAAAGGAGTAGGTTCTCAGTTCGTCTGTATTTTTTTTAAGTTTGTTACCTTATAACTTTGGACTGGGTAAACTGTTTTTGATAATTCTTTTTTTATTTGAAAGCTGGTGTTTCCCATGTGGACCCATTTCAATTTGGTCCAGTTCTGACAACGGCATCTAGTGCAAAACCGTATAAGTGTTAAATTTGCATTAAGTATGTACACGACAAATTTACTTTATTTTTATATTAAAGGAGAGAAACGAACAGTAAGGTCACCAGATGTTAAGTAATCACCACCGTCCATAGACACCAGCAACATCAGGGGAGTCGCAAGTGCGTTACCAGCTTTTATATAGGGGAGGAGGGAGGGAAAGGGAAAGGAAAGAGAGAAGAGGGAAGGGAGGTGGGCCTCCGGTGCTCTCACTGATCGAACGAAACGCAACAATGCAAACACTGATACTTCACGTCGGTTTTCTGTGAAAGGGCTAAAACCAGTAATAACGTCAGCGTGGCTCAACTACCTACAGGCGTGGCTCTACCACTTACAAACGTGGCTCTACCACCTACAAGCGTGGCTCTAACACCTACTAAAATTAAGTACTAAAAGGTAGTCGTCTGTATAAAAGTACTCTAATTATTCAAGTTTTATTTACAGTTTTAATTGAAGATTAGTGTGTATAAAAGATGCTTCTGAGGAACGATGATGGATTTCTAAGCCTGCTAGTCTACCTCAAGTTGAAAATCTGTCGTTATGCCCGTATTGATGTATTCCGACGGTTGTACATGAGAGATTTGGGTGCCTTTGGCTTAACGTGCCTACCTATTTACCGTCTTAAACTACATGTTTATTCAACATCAGATGAGGTTGTGGTGAAACTTAAAACTTGTGAGTATAAAAAAATGAGTACGTGTGATCGTCACAGGTGATTGAAGTAAAACTAGTTATTTAAGTTCCGCAGTACCTGGACGACCGAACCTCGCTCGGTTCTTTGAAAAACATTTTTAAATTAAACTGTTAGGTTTGTCTCAAATAAATTAGCATTTTTTTACAAAAATAATATTAAAAAAAGTTATCTTTTTTGCTGTCACTCGGATTCAAACTAAGGTTACACGGATTTCCGAAGCAATCGATTTCTTCTTTTTTTCTGTGAATAAAATCTAGCTAGATCGATTTATCGCCACCGAAACTATCTCCATACTAAGTTTCACGGAAATAGATGACGCCGTTTCCGATAACTTAAATACATAACAATATAAAAATATACAAAAATCGCTCGTTTAAATGTATTAATAATATAGATTAGATGACAGATAGCACTACAGATAATAAAGCTTTGACTTATTTTGTTACTTACATTGAAATCTGATGGCAGCACAGTCGCGCGCCCATATATATAAATAATTCTATTGTATGATTTTCATTGTAACGCAAATTAGGTGTTTTTTATAAAAAAAAACGATATATTTGTTTATAAACAATATATTGATAAAATAAAAAATATTAAAAAATCTGATATGGTGCAGAAACGTGACGCCATATTGCCGTAACGAACTTTCGTTTCATTGTAGTCCAGTTACCTCCTAGTCGCGCCTAAAAAAATTTACTTCAACCAGGGAATATTCCCCACATTGATAATATATTTTTTATATGAATAAAGAATAAACTTTGTTGAAATTGCCTCCAATTATCATACCCCTCGTAGTTACGGTTCACACTACCTCTAGTACTCTATAACATATTTATAACAATAATTCTATTTTTACCAAATTTTGTAATAAATTCCTCTTATAAAAATTACTGACATGAAAATTTATGTGAATGCATCTGAATTTATAAAGTGTTGTACACGGTAGCTGTACATCGCTGTCCGATTGATAGGATATGAAAAGATAAATACCACTTCTACATTTCGTAAATAAAAAGTTGAGTCAATCATAAGGAATCCGCAACACATTGGAATAGATGAGTTCTTTTTTGAATTTATAAATCAATTATAGTTTGGGTTTATTTAAATTTCATAACTTGTAAATCAAAATTGATATTAGTCTGGTTTTCACATATATTGATTTTTTTTTCGAAATGTCTACGCTATTGACCCAGAAAGGTCTTAACAGCTTCACCGGACTACTAAGGCGAGCGCTTAAGGCACTCAGCCGATTTTATTTTGGCAACCAGCTCAAGGGTGCACGGCACACCTCGGCTTGGCTGTTGCCTGTTGCATGCAAAATCGCGACCTATCTTAGCTAACCTAGCTAATTATTCATATATGTATGAGTTGTTGAAACGTATATGTGTACCAAGCATACACGCCTCAACAACTCCTCCATATATTTATTATCGGAAAATTGAGAGTTTTTCAGTTCGATAAGGGAAAAAAAGTAAACCCTTCCACTTACATGTGTAAGCGTGTAAGCGTGCACGTGTGTGGGGGTGATCGTGTAGTGTTGTAGCGGTGATGTATATTTGTGTGTCACCGTATCGCGCAAGCAACGCACTCAAGGGCTCCATACCGAGGGATCGAACCTAGGCTTCAGCCGCTGCCGTGGGAGGCCAAATCGGGTACACATATATTGACATTCCGAACAATAATTATAGTATGTATATTTTTACATCATTTATTAATTAACCATATATAATGGACTAGCTGTTGCCCGCGGCTCCGCACGCGTTTTTTTTTAAATATATTAAATAAATGTAAAATTTTGATCACATATCTAGTGTAAATTACAATAATACTCTTTCAAAAATATTTGTAAGTATCACACGCACATCATCTACTGTAACAGGTAACATGTACTTGTACATTATATATGTGAATACGAATAGTGAATCGAATGGGAAGAGATTTATCATCAGCCACATAACTGGAACTTTAAACTGCTATATATGACCCTTAGTGCCCACTTACACTATATAAGAAAGTAATGAAAATATTAAGCTATACATTTTCGAACAATATGTGTTAAATCTTTTATTATATAGATATAATATGTCCATAGTGTCGATATAATTAAGTTTTATTATCATACCTTGCTATAATTTAAATCACATATAAACATATGACCTTCAATTACAACAGCGATACCCTTGGTGTTACAGTTGTTCATAGGCGACGTTAACCACTTACCATCAGGTGGGCCGTCAGCCTGTTTGCTGCCTTTTGGTATAAAAAAATCTTGGAGTCCAGTACAGCTCGTGTATGTTTACAGTGAACAACATATTTTTGATTAATTTCACATGGCCGAAGGCACGGATAACAGCTTATCACTACATAGTTAAGAAAAAGTCCTGTTCCACGTTTGTCTATATGTCTGTTCGCGATAAGATCAAAAACTACAGAACGCATCTTCATGCCGTTTTCACCAATATATAAAATGATTATTGGGCAAGGTATAGGTACAGTTTGTCTTATTATCAGGGCGGGAACGGCTGCTGAACCCGGTAGCTTAAAATAAAGCAGCTAATTAGTTACTTATTTGTCCGTAAAATTCCCGTTCAAATATTACTTGTAGTGCGGTGAAGCTATTAAGACCTTGCTAGATCAATAGCGTAGTCATTTCTAAGAAAAAAAAAACCGTTCAAATAGGTCCAGCCGTTTCGGAGATTACCCGTAACAAATAAAAAAAAAACAGACATATCCACAGAATTAAAAAAAATGTTGATATTTGTAGCATCACGGATATTTTTAATATAAAATACACTCACTTTACTTTTATTATACGTAATATATCACAAATCAAAAATTAGGTACAAAACTAACGTAGAATAAAGTTTTTGAGGAGTTTTTGGCGGGATTTTAGTCTGTCATGTAGTGGATTTTATATTTTATTCATAATCTTGTCTTACTTATCTGTATATTGTGTTAAATTGGTAGAGTTTTATGTAATATGGTTCGTTTATTGTGCATAAATGAAATGAAAGATAAATAATACCGCGAAGCATGAATTCTGTTGTCTTGAAAATTAAGAAGATAAAAATTTACGAAATATTACATAGAGGATTTGGCGCTTATACCTTTACATTATCTTGGATATAGAAAAAAAACTACCTATATTAACTACTTCAGAATTGGCAGTATGGATTAATTCCTTTGACTATCTTATTGGATGAATATTATTACTACTAAACTTTTTGAATAGCGACACAAAATAAACTTAAGAAATGTTTGCGATATAAACGTACCACGTATAATTAAAAATTGGAAACAAAAATAACGTAGAATTAACTGTTTTAATAGGAACACAAAATAAACCATGAAAATATTTGCGAGAGATTGTTATCGCGTTACCATGGCAACGCATATAGTACTGACATTAATACGCATCGAAAGCTTCCAAAATAGCCCGATTTTGAGACATTCTTCATTAGTGCTCAGCTCCTATCGGTTTAAACGTTATGATATGTAGCCTAGAGCCATCCTCGATAAATGAACTATCTAACACTAAAAGAAACTTTCAAATCAGATCTGTAGTTCTTGAGATTATCGCGTTCAACCAAACAAACAAACTCTTTAGCTTTATATATTAGTATAGATTGTAAGCTTATTATACAATTTCAATATTACATGTAAATAGGTCGTTATATTACGCGTCGGTAGTTTTTTTTCTGAACTGACTACGCTATCGACCTAGCAAGGTCTTAACAGCTTCACCGGACTACTAAAGCGAGCGCTTAAGGCACTCAGCTGATTTTATATTGGAAACCAGCTCAAGGGTGCAAATACGTCGGTAGTCTGGCGCAAGCATCATACGACACAAGCATAAGGGTGACGCTAGATTAGCATGTCGAGGTAATCGGTAACGCAAACCCATAAGTTTTTCCCCTATCAAAATTCGCTCAAACGGCAATAAAAAAAATCTCTGTAAACAGTGTATTTACTTTCAACAGATTTTAATGACATTCTATATAATACTTTATCTATAATGCCATAAATGTTGTCAAAAAAATTATAATAATGCATATTAAACACCTGCGGAGCTACAGACAGCCACAGTTTCTTATACAACAGAATGAAACTCGGATAGGTAAGCAAGGACAAATATCTCAAAATGTCATTTTTTGTCACATCTAATCCTGTTATTTAATTCTTATACAACATTACGAAATATATATACACAATGTAGGTCGTTCAGGCTGGTGCAGGTGCTAACCGGACATGGTTGTTTCGGGTGGTACCTGCACCGGATCGCTCGCAGGGAGCTGACCGCCGCCTGCCATGAGTGCGGCGCTGAGGAAGATACCGCACAGCACACTCTCTCTGAGTGTGCTGCGTGGGAGGTGGAGCGCCGCACTCTGGTGGCGGTGGTAGGAGAGGTTTTATCGCTGCCGAGCGTGGTCTCGTCCATGCTCGGTAGCGAACAGGCGTGGCGAGCAGTGGCCTCCTTTTGCGAGGAAGTCATCTCGCAAAAGGAGGCAGCGGAGAGGGCCCGTGAGGCGGACCCCCTCAGTAACCGTCTTCACCATAGGAGGACTGGCAGGAGGAGGCGGCGCTTTGCCCAACTCCTCCTGCCACCGTAGCCGGATCTGAGGGGACGCAGTCGGGGGGCTCATCCCCTCATTGCACAGATCCGGCGGACGACGAGGGGCAGCTGGCGTGTGCCCCAACATCACGGTCTGTCGGTACACCGTGGGGTTTTAGTCCGTGCGAGTCGGACATATCCCACTCTCTCCCCCGGGAGGGTGGGTATCCATAAGGGATTTCCCCACGTAAAAAAAAAAAGAAAAAAAAAAAAGGTTTTAACACGATTCGTGTATAGGAGGGTCCTCAGTTAACAAACGACAGAGACCACAATATTAAATTTGACCCGACGTACAGAACATGACCAAACGTCTCCTTAAATAGCTGATATATATTCCACGAACATTCTCTTACCAATAAAACTGGTAACTGGAGTTGAACAGGAATTATTTACTTAACGCGTGATCAGACATCGGTAATAGAGTCATTTGCAAATATGTTTTAAATTGAAATAATATTAAACAACATTTAATTTTTAATATGAAAAAAGGTTTTGACCGCGGATTCGCTCACAATAATGTAATAATAATACTCTTCCTGTGCACACATTAAAAGTATACAAAATTGGACATCAGTCTACAATACATGTACGTTTAAGGGCCCTTATCGCTTAGAGCGATCTCTTTCAGGCAAACCTTTGAAGACATTTAATTTTAAAAAACCGGGTGGCAATATAAATACACACACAAAATTAAAAAAACTATAAATAACAATAAAAATGAAATAACGCTGTAAAAGAGTTTTATTAAGACAGCGACAGGTAATACTGGTGTAGATGCTTTTTTTAAATAATTTCAAAGATCTTGCTTGTCTAAAAGCACAAGGAATGTGTTCCAAAGGCGTACAGCCAGTGGCGGATTTGCATTCTTGGCAGCCTTAGGCCCTAGGCCATGTAGTAAGTACCAGCCATCCTTTTCTCAACACCCATCATATTGAGTACATAATGAATTGACTTTTTTGCCAACTTTTATTGAAATCGATTCAGAAATTTAGTTAACTATAATATCTGTTAGTTTGTAATATTTACCGTGGTTTCAGGGATAATGCACATTTAAATAAAACATTTTATATGGTTTTATTTATTTAATCAGAGGTTTATTCTCATAAACCATGTAACAGTACGTTTGTTTAACCTACGAACTGTAGTCCGGTGAAGCTGTTAAGACCTTGCTAGGTCAATAGCGTAGACATTTCGAAAAAGAAATTTTAACCTACGAACGCACGAGCGAGTGTTTTTAAGGATCGCGCGTATAACAATATTCATCTTAAATCGCTTATATGTACGAAATAACTTATACGTACATTATATATGTTCGAAATAATTACTTCACATTACATTATCTATATTTTATTTATACAAAGTACAAAAGTGATTTAGGAAGATTATTGTTATACGATGCGGTGTAGTGCGGCACACCATAATGTGCGCGAGCCTTTAGAAAATTTTTGTACTTTGAGTTATTTCCTGCTGTAATCAGTGAATTTTGGTCATGATTGGCCGCCCCTAATATCTGGCCGCCTTAGGCCCGCGTCTCCTGGGTCTTAGAGCAAATCCGCCACTGCGTACAGTTAGTACCGCAAATAATTTGTTATATATACCTCGGCAGGGAGCCCTTAAGTGCGTTGCTTGCGCGATAAAGTGACACAAAAATTTACATCACTGCTACAACACTACATGATCAACCCCACACACGTGCACGCTTACACATAAAAGTGGAAGGTTTTTATTTTTTTCCCATATCAAACTGAAAAAACTTCCGATAAGAAATTCCGAAAAGAATTTTCCTATAAGAAATATATGTAAGAGTTGTTGAGATACGTATGCTTGGTACACATATATGTTTCAACTACTCATATATTATGAATAGTTAGTTAGCTAGGTTAACTAAGATAGTTCGCGAAGTGCATGTAACAGGCAACAGCCTAGCCGAGGTGTGCCGTGCACCCTTGAACTAGTTGCCCAAATAAAATGGGCTGAGTGCCTCAAGCGTTCGCCTTGGTAGCCCGGTGAAGCTGTAAAGACCTTGCTAGGTCAATAGCGTAGTCAGTTCGAGAAAAAAAATGATTTGTTATAAAATTAGTATCTATATAGTATGTATGTATATTTGATCTAGTTATTTAAAGCTTTATTTCTTTTTCATCGTTATAAAAAATTATGTAATCATACCTGTAGAAGAGAATTGGTTATTATATTGACCTTATGTCTAGAGAATAAAACTACCGAGTCCGCGTCTCTATGTAAACAATTTCTCACAGATCGAGCGATAAGATAATATTGCGCGCAGAAATCATGAATTATTCCAACACTGGCACTGTGAAGCGATGAAATATTTTCTACTCACCTAATCTATGAAGGTAAGCGGATCACGTCGGCTTATTTGTGTTTGTTATGAGATTGGAACTCCCTCGTGGCGCCTTCGCCTTGCAGTTGCCTTGCATTCGCCCTTCTATTGTGCAAATTGAACTAGTTCAGTACATCTACTACCTGGTTCGAACAATACCTTAATTTATGCTCCAGTCTCTAGAGTAATGATAAGGTAACAAGCTGCTGAATCGTAATGTACTTTGCATAAATCTGAAAAGGGAACCGGTTTTGTTGAGTTATGCACCAGGTACTGTAGTGGGTGTCGCTGTTTATCCTAATAACAATTTATCTTAGTTGTTTTTGCTTAAGACGCTGTTCAATCGTAGGATAACTAAGGATTAAACTTAATTAAGCTTATTGTTTTGCTTTTATTTGTATACTTCCAATCCATTTTATCTTAAATATAGGTTTGTTTACGTCTTTGAATTCTTAATACAAATAATATTAGTATGTAAGGTGACAGTAGTGTTTTATGTAATTCTGCACCTTAGAATCGTAATGGCGTAAGATTAAACAAATCAGATGTAATTTCCACTCTTATGCAACTTTTAGCCTTTTTAGGCTTATGGTTGTTCATAAGTGCTTTCTTAAGGCCTTAATTGATTTGATTTTGGTTGTACTAGAAATTTTTCGCGGTTTCGCACGCGTTTTCTATGCATTGATTATTTACAATCCCTTATTTTATATTGTTACTGTACCTATATAGAAGAATAAATGACTCAATGACGGAGAAATTAATGATTTTCGTCCCTTTTTCATCACTTTTTTTTCGGTATGCCTTAAGGGTTGAATTTTTAAAAATGTTTCCTTAGTGGTCATTTGCAATGTAAAAGGAACCGGCAAGCAAATTTTGACGGTTTGTTCTGTGATATGTCAGTCAATGAGTTGATTATTCTCTCGTATATATTTACTGAATGCTAAATTAGCATCCGAAGGCTGCGTTTATGAAAATATGGTATAGATTTACGGGACGTGATTTATACGATGATAAGAGTCATTTCAGAGTATTAATTATACAATTTTAGTACAGTATTATTGCAATTACCGTGATATTAAATAAAGAATAACTTTAATATAATCCAATATCTATAAGTGAATCTCTACAAATAAAATTGAAGCATGTATTTATTTATAACTGCAAAATCATTCAAGTGGCCTGCCACGTCTGTCTATCTGTCTGTCTGTTCGCGATAAACTCAAAAACTACTGAAAGATCTTCATGCGGTTTTCACCAGTAGATAAAGTAATTAATGAGGATGGTTTATGTATATAATTTATCAAGGTTTTTTCTATTATCACATCAGGACAACGTCCGCTGTTTCCACTAAAAAGCATAATATTAACGCGATTTTTATTAGCAATAAAGTGACACTCATAAGAGTTGTCATGTCTATGTATTATTAAGATTCACAAGACGCTATACATATTAGCAATAATAATAACATTGCAATTTAAAAATAAAAAAACAGCTCACCTTTATTTCTGAACGTGATCGTCACGTAAACGAACTTGAAGGCACCAGCTGGTTAATAATAAATGCGGTTAAAAAATCTTTTAACATGCTGTCAATCATATACCAATTTCATCTTTCATATGCATTACTTCGAAAGTTTTAAATTCACATCAATATAACTTCGCAATACATCTGTTATGATAATAAATGTGTCGTGTAAAAAAAATCATTATTTAAATTATCTTATTTATTTCTGTATCAGGACATTTGTATGACAATTTAATTTAATTTAATCGTATGGGAAAAAGTATCAATTTTTATTATTGTCGATTGATTAATTACTTTATTAATCGCTGCGAGGTTTAATTAATGTGAAACAGTACAATGGCCTAAATTTGTTACTCTTTTGCACTTACCAGAGAGCATACGCAGAGGAATGAAAAAATGAAAAAGAAATATTTTTCACAATGCATTATACTATAGAAAGAATACAAGAGTGCACTCTCAGCATTATAAATAAGTATCCAGTTCAGCATATGATAAAGTGCTGTAAAACACTTACGGTCTTATTACAAACAAGTTAAATAGCTATTGAATACTTGCTTTAAAAAGGTTACGTTATAAATGTATCGCGCTCGCCGAGTGTTTGCCAATTTGATCTTTTGTCTCGCTTTAGTTATTGTAGGCTAGATTTGCGAAAAGAGGATAATACGAACTTGCCTCGGGCGAGCGCGGTGCATTTAGTACAAAACCTTTTTAAAGCAAGTATGTAATACGTGTTTAACTTTTTTGTAATAACACCGTTCGCGTTGATTTTCGACTGGAATTCAAAGCAACTAACTGTTCGGAATAAACAAAATATTAATACAAACTATGAAATATGATATACATAGAGAAAATAAGTAATTTAGAAATAATACTAAATATAGTAATATGTATAGCACATACATTACCCGTTTTATATTTCTATGACTCAAAAGTTGAAAAAAATGTAAGCATATGCTGAATATTACAAATTAAATTCTGAGTACTAACCTGCTTCCACGTAGTACACTATTCATGTGCTTTAAAATATTACAGTCGTTACAACTTGGAGACAGAAATCATGAAATACGTTTTCCCTGAACAGCAGTAAAAAGGAAATTATAAAGTCAGTCAGCGGCGCGTTAGTGGCTCTTACAATGTATTCTTTGTGTGAAATAGCAACTACGCTTAAAGAGTAGAAATGGAACGGTTTATTTTTTAATTATGGTCGAGTGACAATATTTTATTGAAACTCCAGTCTGTTGTCTAATGGACAGCATTTGCTTACGTCCCCTAAGAAATAAAATGTTGTAATATTTAAGAAATAATAAATTATTTTCTGTTCTAAGCAAACTATTTAAGACTAGACACTGCCCGCGACTTCGTTCGCCTGAAATGGTTACTTTAAGCTAACGCGAGGTTCTGAAGAGGAGAAAAAATACAGATTTTAAACATTATTCATTGGTACTCTGCTTCTATTAATATTAGCGTGATGACATATAGCCTATAACCATCCTCGGTAAATGAGCTATATAACATTGAAAGAATTTTCCAATAGGACTACTAGTTCCTTATTTTTACATGGGGAAATCTCTTCGGATACCTATTATGGCCGGGCAGCCAGGGTGGGGTATGTCCGACTTGCACGGACTAAAACCCCCATAGTGCCTCCTTACACCTGTTGGTCGGGGAGCAAGAACTGCCTACGGCACTACCTCTGCTCACCCAGCAGGTATCGGCCCTTCATAAGGGGCCCCTTCTACGGCCTGAGGGGTCAAAGTGGAAGAACCCTCAGGGAGGGGCAGGTGTTGAACCCCCCGATGAACTGTGAGAGTCCCACGGCACAATGCTCCTCCACCACGTGGGCTTGCTATTGACCACTAGTTCCTGAGGTTACTCCCTACAGCGTCACAACGTCACAAACTTTGCCTCTTTGTAATACTATTAGTATATTAGTATTAGTATTTTTTAAAATAATAATAATAATTTATATTAGTATTGATATATATGTAAAGAATATACTTAGTCTTATAAAACTCAAAGGATGATTTTTTTGCTTAAATGTGCCGAACCCTGAAAATACAAGTCCCATTTAAAATTCTTTTTGTTTTGTACCTATAGCCTATTTGTTGAGGAAGATCTTTTAAATCATCCTACAGTCTTAGAAGCGAAGTAAACACCATACAAAAAATAGAACTGAAAGTAATCTAAACGAGAACGAAGTAATAGTGCGGAAGAGCATTGTAGCTAGACTTGGAGTATTGGGACCAGAGGAGTGTGGACAGACCGATGAAAACCGAACACTGCCGAGAATTGCCGAACTGTGATTGACTATATTAGCAACGTACCATATTGTGTGGAGCATCGTCTCCTTAAGCAAAAGCTGTGCTATATTGTGATTTTTTAGAATAACTTAACTGTATTAACGGTTATCTAATTTCTTAGGCATTAAACGCAAGTAAAATTATTTGATGTAGCTAGTAACTTTATAAAGATTTCTTTATTATTGTAAAGACATCATAAAACTGTTTATAAACAACACTTGTGATAAGTTGATAAAATAACCTAATTAACAGACATTCATAAATATCAAATCATGTACCATTAACACGATCACGCCGGCGCGTACCACCGGCGCATACCACCCGTGGCCCGCACTAGACTGTCTTTCCTGGCGGCGCGTACCACCGGTGGTATATATTCGATTGTGCTATTAGAAATAATGAGAATTTAACGTTTATTTATTAAAAATAGCACCATCAAATACGTACCACCGGTGGTACGCGCCGCCAGAAAAGACAGTCTAGTGCGAGCCACCGGTGGTACGCGCCGGCGTGAACATGTTAAATAATTCCGTATAGAAGCGTCACTACAACATTATTATTTTAGGGTTGCAATCCCATAACTAAGATGGATAATGCAATACCTGGGTTATTTGAATTTGGCTCGGTTGTATTTTTTAATGTGTTTTTCTGCATTGATAATTAGACACAAATAACTTCTCCAAAAATTTCGAGCATATAACTTTATGAGTTGGAGATATAAGCGTAATAGTTTGTTATAAAACATCATTTTTGAGTGTAAATTCACTTTTTTATAAAGCAGACAGTTATATAAACAAATTTAAATACTAAATCCTTATTTAAATTCAAAACTTGATCCAAATCATCAAAATAGTTTCGAGATATTCGTAATACATTTATAAATTCAAGACTGCTAGATACAAGAATTATTCGTTTAAGTTATAAAATTATGACAAAAGCTAGTTTCTGCTTCCGACTTTACTCGTATAAAAAAGTAAATACTTGTCATTACCTTGCATTTAATTTACAATATGTACTCGTTACGATGTAAAACCAATAATTAAAACTAATCTAAATAAAATAAGTTGTTATATCAATTGGTAATTAATTTTATAAGATCAATGAAGAAATTATTGACTTTACGGTAAACGAGAGCATGAGACAATCCACATGATTAGTTTCGACATGCAATTCCGACATAAAATATTCAGATAAGTGCGTGCAAACTTTACATTAATCTTATTACAAGCAATTAAATAAGGTTGTAGTCGTCTGTTCGTAAGTTGGAATAAATCTCAATATTAAAATGGACAATCTATCAGTTATATAATAATGAAGGTTTCTTTACGGGTATGTATGCATTATTACAGCATTTGTCCAATTGCGATGGAACTGTAATAAGGCATTGTACTCATGCCTTGGTAACTTCTATACACGCATAAAATAGATCGCGCACTAGTCATTTCATTTGAAAACAAAAACAACGGTTAGTATCTAATAGTTGAAAAATACAAAATATGTCTAAATATAAAATCCAAGAATAATTCATTAAACAAAACTGGTAGGTGGTAGAGCCACGCTGTAGGTGGTAGAACCACGCTGAATCTATAACTGGTTTCAGCATTAATTGGTCAGCTCGTCCGTGGTAGTACCATCCGACTCACAGAAAAGAGACGTGAAGTAACATTACTTGCATTGTTGCGTTTCGTTCGGTCATTGAGAGCACCGGAGGCCCACCTCCTCTTTCCTCTTCCCCTCCCTCCTTCCTCACCAATACAGGCTGGCAACGCACTTGCGTCTCCTCTGGTGTTGCTGGTGTCTATGGACGGTGGTGATCACTTAATATCAGGTGACAAACCAGTTCTTTTGCCTCCTATGTCATAAAAAAAAACATAACATTTTTTAGTACGTTCTGATGAAAGGCAGTAATTTTACCAAGCCAGTATATAACAAAAAAAACTAGATATATTAATCGGGCAAATAAAAATAAATAGCAAACCGCGAGCAAATTAGCGGTCGACGTCCCTATTGGCTGGTAACAGGTAAACAGAAGTCTCTAACGAACCGAGGCACCCCCTGCACAAATTTGCAATTTCGATTGAAAGTACTTTCCCTGTTACCTGCATTGTATTCACATATGAGTGTTACATTTAAAATGCAAATTAAAAAGGCAACAATTTAACCTTCATAAATATAAACCTGCATTTTAATAACGAGTTCTGTTAAAATTGGATTGTATTTATAAAATATTTTTTTATAGTAAAATATAATATAATATTTACCAATTTGGATGATGATTATATCTATACATTCTATACTGGACCTACTAAACCGATTTTGAAAATTCTTTAACTAGTACAAAACCACATTATTTGTGAGTATTATAGACTACGTATTGAAAAATGAAAACACTTTCGGAGTAGTAGGATTTACAAAGTAAGTTAGAGGAAAAACGGTCGAACGAAAACGATTCTTACGTACGCTGCCTTAACGTATATGATTGAGTTTCAGAGAAAAGTTGAAGAACTTGATAATGCTTACAAAAAAGTCAGCAACAGCATATGTCTAACTTTTATATTTAAGGCACAAAAAGTACATATAATAAAAATTTTTTTATTAACAAAAAAAATTTAAATCGTTAAGTGATATTTATTGGTCATATTATTAACAACAATTAATGATTCTTATATATATATATAGTTAATGTAAATTACTTTATTTAATGTTTGCACGAAGAACGCTGAGGGGGCTTAGTCATTAAAAATCTGGCATTCTCACCTGGGCTGCCCGCCTAGGCGTAGAATCCAAGAGGATTCCCCAGCGAAAAAAAAATTGAAATGTCTTGAAAAGCCATTCATAATTGATTTAATTGAACTTTGTAAAATATAATACTAGCTGTACTCTTGCGTGGAGTCGATAAAACTGTCAACTTTTTAAAAATTTAATCCTATTTCATTAAACTAAACTAAATTATTCATAAATGCTTTATAAATAATTAGATTTAGATCAATGTTTTAGCAGTTTGATATTTACATTTCATCAATATCAAGAAGCTTCATAAGTATCTTCACAAATCTTTTTTATTGCATGTAATTTTAAATTAAAAAAAATTGTAAGATATTTATTAAAGTGATATACCGTAAAGAGCAATTTTAATCTATATTGAATGCACAGCGTACTTAAAATATTTAATTAGATAAAGATTGAGTCTACATTGATTAAATTAACTTCGCAAATAAACCATTATTTCTTTAGGTAAATTACAAAAATAGTCAATATGTTGTTATTCTGAGGTGATAGATATATATCATCATAGACTGTTTGGTGGACTATTTATAATATATAATTCTTTATTATGTTATTTTGACAGCGTTAACGATTTACTTAAATTTGCTTCCCAGAAAGTTTTTTTTTTTTCTCGAAATGACTACGCTATTGACCCATCAAGGTCTTAACAGCTTCACCGGACTACTAAAGCGAGCGCTTAAGGCACTCAGCCGATTTTATTATGGCAACCAGCTCAAGGGTGCACGGCACACTTCGGCTTGGCTGTTGCCTGTTGCATGCAAAATCGCGACCTACCTTAGCTAACCTAGCTAACTATTCATATATGTATGAGTTGTTGAACCGTATATGTGTGCCAAGCATACACGCCTCAACAACTCTTCCATATATTTATCATCGGAAAATTGAGAGTTTTTCAGTTCGATAAGGGAAAAAAAGTAAACCCTTCCACTTTCATGTGTAAGCGTGTAGGCGTGCACGTGTGTGGGGGTGATCGTGTAGTTTTGTAGCGGTGCTGTATATTTGTGTGTCACCATATCGCGCAAGCAACGCACTCAAGGGCTCCCTACCGAGGGATCGAACCTAGGCTTGAGCCACTGCCGTGGAGGCCTAATCGGGTGTGCGGGAGCGAAATTAACCCCCAGACCACGGCGGCGTGATCTGTGGTTACGCGGGCGTTGCCAGAAAGTTCTTTCTAACGACTTCATTACAATACATCGACGCTTCTATCTCGTCTGGCTATAAATACTGTTACATAAAAACTTTTCTTTTTTTCAACTTTTTAATTGTTATGAATTTGGAACACGTGTATTATTTTAAAAACTTCTTTCGATTTTGCGCCATTCTACATATTTTTTCGTGTTCATTAACTAATTAAAATATGGGATGTGGTGTTAAAGAAAATCAGATTGCAGTGATCGTCTTGCACAAAGTAGGTATGGAGCCGTGGGTCATACTCCAGACACTTTAAAAACTTGATATCAGCCGTATATTAATAATTCTCAAATATGTATTCTAAAGTTTTTTTTTTCTGTATCATAGGAGGCAAACGAACAAATGGGTGACCTGATGGTAAGTGATCACCGCCGTCCATAGACACTAGAAACAACAGGGGGTCACTTGCGACCCCGCTTGCCAAATTGTACTTGGGGGCAGGAGGGAGGGAAGAGGAGGAGGAAGGGGAAGTAGGCCTCCGATGCTCTCACTGACCGAACGAAACGCAATAATGCAAACACTGTTTCACGTCGGTGTGACTGTGGGTCGGGTAGTACTACCCCGGGCGAGCCGACCTATTCATGCTGAAGCCAGTAATAGCTTCAGCGTGGCTCTACCACCTACAGCAATAAAACTGAACTACAGAACTGCCAAAATTTTAGACACAAATATTAATCGCATGTCTCAGAATGAAATGAATAAGTTTTTGTTTCTATATATGTGAATTACTATCTGGGATTGTATTAATTTGTGTGATACTAAATAATTGAAACCAATTTGTAGGTAGCAGAGCCACACTAAAGCTATTACTGGTTTCAGCATGAATGGGTCGGCTCGCCTGGGGTAGTACCACCCTTTCACAAAAAACCGACGTGAAGTAACAATGCTTGCATTGTAGTGTTTCGTTCGGTCAGTGAGGGCGCTGGTGGACCATCTTCCTTCAACTCTCCCTCCTCCCCTTCCTCTCTCTCCATTCTTCCCCCTACCCCCAAACACAAGCTGACAATGCACTTCACTTGCAACTCCCCTGATGTTGCTAGTGTCTATGGACGGCGGTGACCACTTAACACCAGGTGACCCGCATGTTCGTTTGCCTCCTATGACATAAAAAAAACAATTGTCTTTTTCATGATATAATTCCACCATCCCCATTCCATCTGAGGACGACTAGACGTCGTAATGGTTTCCACCCTTACGTGGTTGATATTCCCGCAATTCGTACGAAGCGATTTGCTTCCACTTATATTATACGTACGGCTAAGGAGTGGAATTCACTCCCGGCGTCTGTCTTCCCGACATCTTATAACTTGGGAGTCTTTAAGAGTAGAGTATATAGGCACCTAGTGGGTAAGCGCGATACATCGTCGGCCTCATCGTCACTTACCATCAGGTGAGATTGTGGCCAAGCGCGTACCTGTTGAATATAAAAAAAAAAAAAAACATAAAAACAAATTAAGATTGTATAATAATTTTAGTGAAAAATTATTATAGAAATATTTACATATAATATAGCACAAAGTGTAATATTATTACCTTAATGATAATTCATACTTGCCTGTAAAAAAGAACCACTGAATTATAGGCTCCTTCCAGAAAGAAAGTATGGGTATACCAGCCCATTACATATTGGCGATTTCAGACACATACGAATTCTCAGCTCCATACTTTCTCACATACGACCGCAGTGCAAAAACATTTCTCAATGTCAGGTTTTCTCACGACTCTGTTATTTCATCATCCAAACCACTCGAGCACAACTTGTTACGAATTATTATTTATTATTTTATATATAAGTACCTGGGCGACCGAGCCTCGCTCGGTTCTTTAAAAAACATTTTTAATTTAAAATAAACCGCTAGGTTTGCCTTATAAAATGAACATTATTCACAAAAAAAAAAAAAAAACATTAATAAAATATCTCTTCTGCTGTCACTCGGATTCGAACTGGGCTTACACGGATTTTCGAAGCAACCGATTTCCATCTGAGCTATGTTTGTTTTGACAGCGCCGGCGAAATCTTCTACCTTTATATTCTTTCTATTTTTTTCATTGCCTGAAAACTCAGTTAAAATATTTTTCTATGAATAAAATCTAGCTAGATCGACTCATCATCCCCGAAACTACCTACATACTAAGTTTCACGGAAATTGATAACGCCGTTTCCGAGATCCTGAATATATACAAATATAAAAATATACAAGAATTGCTCGTTTAAAGGTATTAGATATATAGATAGATAGATTCGATAACGACAATCATTATGCATAAATCCGTAGTGTCATAATTGTACATAGACTGAATGAATAAAAAATATTGTCTATTATCCCGAGTATCATATTTTCCTTTGTGATGTTAATAAATTAATTCACCCACTAAAAATGCATAGGAATCACGTAGTATCAAAAACGTTAAATTGCTGTTTTTTCATAGCCGGGGTAACGTATACTGGTCGGTCGTTTTGCAAATTTAACAAAATTTCTGACCGCCCGTAGCACGGTTTTCATTTTTATTAGCGAATATCCGATCGATTTCATTTTTTTTCAGAGAATTGTTTTCGGTGTTTTTATATTCATTGATACACTTAAAAATTACGTAACCGATTTTAAATACTTTTATATATAAAAAATATAGGTACATGACTAAAGCCGCGAACAAAAGTTTAACGTAACCACCCTGATCTTAACTAATGTTAACCGAGAAAATGTTCCTAAAGCATAGGTCAAATCTAGATTAACACGATTAAATTACAAATTTAAGACCATACCATACCGTAAGACGAAGACCAGTTTAACACATTCAAACAAATAAACATATCAATCTCTGGAGAAAATTGTTTAGATAGTATAGACAACGAGCGATTGATTCTATTGGATATTATTCACACAAATATACTAAAATAGGGAATAAAAATGGGCGGAAGAGTATGGGGCTGTGAAAATTTGGAGTTATAAATATTTTTTATGGCAAATGAAACGAAATCCAAAAAAAAATTGTGAAAGAAAAAGTAAATAATAACTAGATAGAGACACCCTTATTACATAGAGGTATAAAATATACTTTATGACTTATTCTCATACCTACCAAATATATATATATATAAAATAATAAAAATCGGTCCAACCGTGTTGGAGGAGTTCGATCACAAACACCGTGACACTTGATTTTTATATATTAGATTATGACGATATTTAAGCTATTTTAAAAAGGTTTTTCTAAAGAAATGTTTTATTCAAGTTATTGTTATTAAACAGTTTCTCCACAATGTTTCGTATTTTAAAATTAGATACATTTATAACCTACAGATGCAACAAATTGCTGGATTTGTAAAGAATTAAAAATATATTTAATAATGTTTCGTGATTGTAATAAAGAGTTTCAATTAATAACAACAACAAAATGAAACAATACTGGATCTTATTTTGCATTTTACATGGTACACGACAATCGTTCTTTCATGTCGTTGGCATTCAATTGGCAGGTCGATTGCGTCGACGCGACGTGACGTACTGGACAGCAAATTAATCCTGTAGACAATGGTGCCCGTGACGCAGCACACCATGTTTGCAGAGACAATAACAAATTATTCATAGTCGGTGATGGAATGTAAACAGAATATGATTGGCTATTAGAAAGGGGGGCGTTGGACCCATACTGGGACCCAAGGGACGAAGGGACCACGCACGCCGTATGACTTTGGGATCATCTCCCTACCTATTAATAAGTCGCCTGTAGCCGCATACAACTTTGTTCCTAACGTATTCCTAACTAAATTTAATTAATTACGAACCCTCGCTTCAGACTCCATTCGCTAAATATTATTTGAAGGGTAACGAATAAGTAAGATCAAAGAGTTTCAAATTTTATTAAAGAAAAGTGAAGTGATATTATATGTAATACTGGAATGTTAATAGAAGTCGTTCGATATAACGCGGTCGCGTTTTACCGGGTTTTATAGATCGTTATTCATTATAACCGTCGACATTACCCGACGCTGCAGACCGCCGCAGGTTGTAATAAGTTGTTAAAAGGGTTTATTACTTTTAAAAAGGCTTTGGCTGGGTCAACTTGTTTAATATACGCGCGGCGTTGTAAACGGGCGTAGTATAAATGCGTATAACCTTACAAATCTGATAAAGTTCTTGACACAAGTAGACTTATTTATAAAGAAAAATAAGCCACTGTAATAACACTAACTTTTTAATTATACTGTTGAATAATTTTTTTTTTCTAAATGTCTACGCTATTGACCCAGCAAGGTCTTAACAGCTTCACCGGACTACTAAGGCGAGCGCTTAAGGCACTCAGCCGATTTTATTTTGGCAACCAGCTCAAGGGTGCACGGCACACCTCGGCTTGGCTGTTAACAGCCTGTTGCATGCAAATACTGTTGAATGAGTTGTTTAGTTGATTATTAACGAGCAAAAAAGTTTTTTTTTGCGCGTTTTCTATTTACAAATGTCAGTATGTCACCATTATGTAGTTTAAATTACTCCTACTGTTAAATTGAATGTAATGACATAATGACGTCATCTCATGACCAAAAGACAAACGTAAATATATACATTCTTACATACATACACTCGAGAATTCCCGAAATTTATTTTTCTTCTGCTCAGTTCAGGTAAATATAATAGTTTTGTATTTAAGTAATATTTATATTAATCTATATCTGCAATGTATTTTTATCACTTAGTTATATTATTAAATTTATTATTATCATGCAAAGTTGTTGTATTTTAGTTATATAACCATAGTCCGTCCAATGAGCAAGGTTGATTAAAAAAAATCTCAAGGTCCTATTCAAGAATCGAGGTGTGAAAGTTTAAATTAACGTTTTAAATTAATCCATTTATTTTCATACGAGTATTTATTTCCCTACTTATGGTCTTATTTCTTAATTTGTGCCGTGGTTGATTGTAATATTGTATTAACTTCAATTTTAAAAAGCCATTTCATATCATATTGCATCGATCTTACGCTTTCTGAGGTGCTGACGTTGGGGTATCGGGCACAGTTTACATAGCTAGGAAAACAGGTACTGAAAGCTCATCTCCAACGGCCAGAGAATTTACTACAATGTTTGTCACTATTTCATAGGGCTTTTTCTAACCCCGCGTAACTAGGTATCGTCCTCAAATAAAAGTTGTATTTATGTACCTATAGGTGTGATCCGGTAGCTGTATGTGACAACCAGCATCTGATTTAGCCTGTTTAGCATTTCAAACCACATTGCCATTTATGTTAAATAATAAATAAAAAAAAATACACAACACAATTTTCAATTTTCAACTCTAAAATTTAGCATGTATGTTGGAAATTATTTAGCGTACGAAGATTAGAAAATGATATCTGAAAATTTTCAAGTATCACATTGAAAAAAAAATACGTGTCGATTATTTTTGATCAGAAAACACGATAAAAAAACTTCCGACAAAAAATAATTTACAGTAAATTTCCCGTGAAGTGACCCATATACTATTTGGATTTCCGCAAGCATTATTAGAAACATCGTTAGGATCAATTGGATGAACCTAAAATATAGGGTTTTAAGGCGAAGAAACTATTGACGGATTTCAACATGCATATAGTGAACATGATTTACTTGGATACAAATAACCTGCAACTAGAATTCCAATATTATATATAAAATAAATACGATTTAAAAAAGATTAAAACAATATGAAGACATAAGTACCCACAGTCACTTCATTCAATATTAGGGCTTATAATTACTGTACCATAAGGGTTCTTAATAACAAGTTGTTTACATAGCACAATTTTATCTAATCGTGAAACTATAGCATCGGTATATTCAATTGAAATTTAAAATAAAATTGAGCCGTTACGAGACGCCTGGCAGATATGAAGCGTCCAAATTGTTTTGTATAAATAATAATTTCTTTTCTCGAATGTTCAAAACCTTTCAATATTAAATATATGTTTATCTTTTGAAATTAACGCCATCTATCAATAATATTGCAGATTAAAATAAGATAGATCGTGTCATCATGTTCCATATAGTCGCCACGTCGCCACGCCAAAATCAAGTTTACCCGCATCTATAGATGGGTGTAAGGGGTGTCGAGTAACTTCTTAAGACTTGAGACACCCAAGCCAACCTCACCTGCACGTGGTGCACCCTGCTGATCAACGAACGAGGCAATGGCGATAGCGGGGTGGTAGGGTTATACAGCCCGACTGGGTCGCAACCACCATGTACATGGCGAAAAAGCCCGTCATAGTGACTCGCTTCTGCGCGTCGCGTTTCGGGATCAGCCTGTGCATATCCAGTACCGGGTGACTTTCGTTATCATGGCCGGCATGACAGCGGCGACCGACGATGGATGATCTGTCTCGCGGTGGTCGCCACTGTTCTTGGATTGTACTATGCTTACCATCAGGCCTAGTGCAGTCACTTTGTCGTGATTAAATAAAAAAAAATGATTCACATCAAAAAACTCTCACAAATATTACGTACGAATTCAGTTACCAACGATTTTAATTGCAAATTTATGCTGTCATTCTTTTCACAAGCTATAGTTTTTTATAGTATTCTATAAATACTATAGTATCTATAGTATTCTTTGAGATAAATTTAAGGTTTTTTTCTAAACCAAGAAATATTTAAGTAACACGCAATATGTTATGTGAGGCGAATCGCAGATATTTTATAACGTGTAAATAAAACAACGATTTGGAAGATTAGTTAGGTTGAGTGATCTACTAATTTAGCCCGTAAGTGTTCCCATATGGGGATTTCACCTGAATACATTGGTCGTTGATAAATGGAGATACTTTTATATTTAACCGTAGGCATGTACAAGTACGTCATCATGTATTATTTTTTAATTTAAGTAATGTTAATTTTTTTCAATGATAACATAATAAGAAAATAAATTAACAAACAGGAGAAAAAGGCACTGAACTATTATGTCTCAGACGAAAAGTTAAATAAAAAAAAATGGTTTTTTCTGTATTTTTGAGGGAAAAATCAGTACATTTATGGAATATTTATACTACTTACAAAGTATGAAGATGTTTTTTCTTCATAGGAGGCAAACGAACAAGCGGGTCACCTGATGTTAAGTGATCACCGCTATCCACAGACACTAGCAATATCAGGGGAGTCGCAAGTGCTTTGTCAACCTGTGTTCGGGGGAAAGGGGTAAGGAGAGGGAGAGGAGGGAAGGGCGATGGAAGGAGAGGTGGGCCCCAACGCTCTCACTTACCGAACGAAACACAACAATGCACTGTAACTTCACATTGATTGTCTGTGAGAGGATGGTACAACTTTGGACAAGCCGACCCATTCATGCTGAAACCAGTAATAGTTAATACTACTTTACACAGATTTACAAACATAAGTATCATGTCTATTGGACATCTTTAAATAAGTCTTTAAATAAATCTTTTAATATTTTAATAAGTTTGTTTTATTAAAAAGCGTCATACAATCAGGCCATATTCGAAGATACATTTCGATGCATATTTTTACATGTATTCAGTTGATTGCCTTTTCGTAGTATCAATATATATTCGGTTTTATCGCTATTAAACAATCAATATTAACAATGAAAAAACAATTTTTGCAATTCCGATCGAGTTGTTAATGCGGGCTAGCATAGTTAACGAAGCAATGTTGAGCACATTTGCAATTTTGATTGGCGTACTACAATACTGTCTATATTTTAACTGACTGTTAGTTGATTGCTGAATTATAATTTAATCACACCGTAAAGTTTAAAGCAAATACCGAAACAATTTCCACAACAAGATGAGCTATACAATCAAATCTAATACCTTTAAACGAGCTAATCTTGTATATTCAGGATCTTGGAAACGGCGTCATCTATTTCCGTGAAACTTAGTATGTATGTAGTTTCGGGGACGATAAATCAATCTAGATTTTATTCATAAAAAACTTTTTTCAACTGAGTATTTAGGCAATGAAAAAATATAGCTAGAATATAAAGGTAAAAATCGCCGCCGCTGTCAAAAACAAAAATAGCTCATATGGAAATCAGTTGCTTCGAAAATCCGAGTACCTCCACTTCGAATCCGAGTGACAGCAGAAAAGATATATTTTTTTAATTTTATTTTTTGTAATAAAATGTAAATTTTATAAGGCAAACCTAACAGTTTACTTTAAATTAAGAATGTTTTTTAAAGAACCGAGCTAGTCTCGGTCGCCGTGGTACTATATAACTTTGTTTCCACAATATTGTTTGCGTAAAAGTTACATAGATTTACTGGATCATCGCGTATCTTGATTCACTTCTTTGTTTTTAATTTCATAGTTTTGAATGCACTTTTTAAATTATTTTAAGGAAACACGTAATAATGTTATCATTATTTTGAACTGCGGCAAAGTTTTTTATGCGAGGTTTCGCTAATTCCGCACGAATCACTATAGTGCTTTTTGTTTTACGCAGGCTTTTTAAAATGGAGGAAAAGAATGGAAAGAAAAGAAAGAATGTACAATTATTATTTAAAAATAATTCGATTCTCTAATATTTTATTTTATTTATAAGACTAAGGATTCCTCCTGGTTTCTAGCTACTCATGGGTGTGATGTACTAATGTGTAACTTATATAGTGTATTTATAAATACAGTTTATTATATGTATGATTATATATTTAACAGTGTTCGTGTAATCGTCTCTAAATTGAATACATAAATTATTCATAAATAGTTTAAAATAAGTTGCGTGGTAACATTGAGGTTACTACTATTTCTATAGATTTCAGAAGAGAAGTGGATCTTATGCAAAGTACAAAAGCGGAGACGCTTCTACCACACCTATTTCTATTGCAAAGCTTACGTTACTGTTTTCCAGTATGGTTGTGCAATTTGTAATAAACTCGCAAATCATTAAAGTATATTAAAGTATTCCAGCATCTAGTATTTCATATATTCTTGATAACTTTAATGGAAAGAAAAACCAGATCGTTTATTTTTGTTTTCTCGATAATTGTGTTGGTTTTCGTACCGATGTTTGTTTTAATATTGATAAGCGACTTCTCAAGGACAACATTTTTATTAAATTACAGTCCAATTAGTATGTTTATTTGGGTGAGAGAGATGGTAAAGATTTATTTACAATTCAATATATTTTGAGGTAAATCAATGAAATAATTAAAGACGAATATTACATTTTATATAATAAATTTATCTGTATCTCTAATATATAAAATGTTCTGAACTTCCATTCAAGCAATTTCTATAACTTGTTCAGTGTCGAATTCCATGTTATAGTATAATTAATATAGTATAAATAAAATTTATTAATTAACGTATATATCTAGTATATTATATAATTATCGTTCCACACTCGTAGAGAAGGTACTGGTATAATGTTTGTATGCAAATCGATGCAAGATTTTATTAAATAACAACACATACGCATTAAATAAATCTCTTAGGTAAACCATATATGTATAAGGGGCACTCAATTGATTAACTTTGGAACAGCCGCTAGCAATATTTAACATAGGTCAATATTGTCCCATATACCTTATGTTTTCTTTCACTAAGTCTATAGGTTTTATAGATTGATGATCCGCTTGTTCACTTGTGGTTATTTAGCCTGAACTAGAAAAAGTTTATAATGAAATAATTAATCGATTTCTTTTTTTTATTATTCATGTTAATTTAAAACTATAATATTATATAACACATTCTCTGATTTTGTGCACCTTCTATATTGTATATGGTTTCATTTATAAGCAAAACAATTGTACACGCCTCTCTTTAATTATAATATCGAATTCAGTTCTAAGGACTTTAAATTAATTTATTAAAATAATCACTCCGATGCAACGATGTCACGGTGCATTAATGGTATAGTGGTCCGAAGTCAGATACCATATTCAATGACATAGCAGCCTTATCTCTTTGGTAAAGGTCCTTGTCATGAACAACCTCATTTTATCGAACAACCTCAAATATAAAACCGAGCACCTTCTACTTCTACTATTTACGAGCTGCAATTAAGCTTGGTTTCAAGACTTAGTATCTGTCTTCAATCTCGAAGCTTAATAATAGATAAACTTGTAGTAAAGAATAATCTAAAACGGAATGCAAGAAATCGAAAGTTTGTGCATCCGAATGCATAAACCTCCAATCGACATTCTATTCATTTAGATTTAAAATTTAAAATTTAGTTTTTTATTTAAATTTTTGATAACAAATATCAATTTCCAAAGGACAATGAGATATAAACTATAAAAATAAAGCCTAAGTATTCTAAACTTGATATACAAAATTCTCAAAACATTATTGACTAGTATGTTCTCACAGTTTCGCTCGTATTATACATTTAATATATGCTTCAAGAACAATACTGTTTTTCTAGATCAAAGATATCCTGTCCTTTTGCCCCGACAACATTTATTGAAAACTTCATAATGATCGCTTGATTATTATATAGTAAAACGTGGAAGTATAAGAAACAAACACTAATTCACATATATGATACTAGTATCCGCCCGCGGCTTCGTCCTCGTGGAATAGATACTTTGGATTAACGTTAACATGCAGCGGAAGCTGTCATGAGGAAAAATCCCCGATTTCCAAATATTTTTCACTGGTGCTCTTCTGGTGGTCTTAGCGTGATGATATAGCCTATAGCCATCCTCGATAAATGAACTATATAACACTGAAAGAATTTTTCATATCGAACTAGTAGTTCCTGAGATTATCCCCTACAACGTCACAAACTCACAAACTTTACCTCTTTATAATATTAGTATCGATTACTTAGGATTATTTTCAATTCAAAATACCATATAATTTAAGTACTCATTGATATAATTTTTTTTCAATATAACAGTTTGTATATATATATATATATATAGTTCTATGTAAAAACGTTAACCGCTAAACCTGACGTTGAGGCCAGTCCACGCTACAGTTTCATTCGATTTATTTTATTGGTCGTAAACAATGCTGCCAACTTCTGCTGCTCTCGTTTGACAGTTTATGGTAAATAAGATTTTACGGTAACATGTATTTCCAATAGGCACCACGTATTCTATAGCGTTTTCTCTTTACATGCAAATTATAGTAACCATAAAATGTATTGTATTCAAACTGCGATTGCTCTTGAGACAATATAAATGTTGATTTCTTTGTATCTTTGTATGCAGCAGTTCAATGCAAAATGCTTGAATTGTCTTGAATGTATAAATATAATATCACACAATTTCAGTAGCATAGTTAATATTTTTTTGTTTAAAAATATTATTGTAATAGAGCTGTAGATAGTCTTAGCATGAGAGAATATTATAGGAGCTTCTAAAAATTGGTACAGTTCGAAAAAACGCACGCGATCTCTCTTCAAAAATAAGTATCCTCTACCGCTCTCTGGATTATACCGGAAAACGAACTGAAAGGCAACGCTGAGGCTGAATAAGCGCCTTTATTCTCATTCGTGGCTTATTTACTAGCACAAAGTACTTATTGGCAATTCGAGCAATTTAAAATATCGGGACATCGTGAATCGCTAAAGGATAAGTTTGAGGACTTTAATGGATGTTCACAAAATTTTAAGCTATATTTGGTAACAGTTTTTTTTAGCAAATGTTATCCAATTCTATAAAGAGGCTTTTTTATGTCAAAAGAAGCAAACGAACAGATGAGGAACCTGATGCTAAGTGATCACGACTGTCCATAAACAGCCAGGGTTGACGCAAGAGGAGGAGGAAGGAGGAAGAGGGAGATGGAAGGAGAGTATTTGGTGCTTTCACTGACCGAACGAAACATAAAAATATAAGCACTGTTACTTTACGTCGGTGTTTCTGTGAGAGGGTGATACTGCCCCGGACGAGCCATCCCATTTATACTGAATACAATAATAGCTTCAACGTGGCACTACCACCTACAAAATACGTTAGTCATCTGCTACCCAGTGAACTCAAACACTATAGTAGTCCGGTGAAGTTGTAAAGACCTTGCCAGGTCAATAGCGTAGTCAGTTCGAGAAAAAATCAAACACTATGTTAAGCATATTATACTATAAGAAATGTATTGCAGAGTGGATTATTTAGTGAACGATAGTGATGTCTGGAAACAGGGGTCGTCCGTACAGCAGTTAAAAATTAACTACCGTAAACAATACATATCTTGTTTTCACTAAGAAATACACAAAGAAAGAAAAAGACGATCGAGTTACATACTAGCTCTCCTGGATGACTGAGATATATTTGAAATTGGTTATATTTTGCATTAATTACCTGCTCAGGGACTACTGATTCAAAAGGATATTGTTTCTTTAGCACAAGTTCTAAGTTTTAAACCACCCGTGACATGTTCATGAAAAATTCCGATGATATTTAAAAGACAATACGATACAATTTAATTTGACCTTAGTCGTTGATTTCGTGTGTGAAATATTATACATCAGTTTCAACAACAATCAGTTTCAAACTGTAGTTGTTGTATAATTATAAAATAAAACTTAAGTGAAGGACTTGTTTTTGAGGCATAGAAAAAGAAATTGATTGGAAATGACCATATTTCTCTAATATAGTCATAGTTTACAGCAAACACTTTTTTTCTTTTTATTTTACATTGTGAATAGGTCAGCTGGTAAATTACATCATTTGTTCAGTCAAACAGAAAGTTATGCACTGTTTAGTTGCTAACATATTATAGTAATCAATGTAAAAGTAGTTCATCTGGGATAGACAATTTATTGCACATATGTATACTTTATGCATAATCAAAGTGGTGAAAAAAATGCAGTAAAACTTTGATCACTTTCCGACTTTAAATTTAAAACTCTGGAGAAACGACACGGTTTTTAATAACTACGTCCGAATGTTCGCATTCTAATCGAATTTTAAATTGCAGCTATTCTTGTCTGCTGGCTGCGCTCCTTGGTATCAGAACTTTCATCTCTCGGCGGCGGTTCCTCGTTAGCTTCTCCTTAAAACTTCGCCTCAAGTTTTTTAACTTCAACGGGGGTATATTCTCGTGATTAATTAATTCGATTGTGCGTGAGGTATTCGCGACGTGATCGGTTGTTGTGGTATCCATTATTTCACGATTTGGGTCGAGGGTGCCCGGGGTCGATTCAGCACGGTCATTGCGCTAAACAGTCTTGTTACGTGTCGCTTTTACAGTCCCTTTTATTTTTAAGTTGAAAGGGGCATGTTCCTTGAGCGACTTTTTTTTTATATACTTTTTTTATACACGCAGGGTCTACTTTCGTCTGCTTTGATTATAAACGAAGGTAATAATAATTAATTTAACGGTTACTTTCACTCAAAAATAATTTTGTTTTCTTAAATCATTCGTTATTCATTTTTATAATTATTGTTGGAGTACAGTAAAAACTAGCTGTGCACGCGACTCCGTCTGTGTGGAACTTAATGTAAAAAACAGTGACTAATAAAATCATCTCAATATATTATCTAATTTTTTCTCGTACTTAACTCAAGCCGTCATTCAAATTACAATAGCTTTTGATAGAGTGGACCGATTCCGATGAAACAAAGGCTAAGTTACTCTCGATGATATACTTTATGATTTTTTGTGAACCCAGTACTTTTTTTTATATGTAATATAGGAGGCAAAAGAACTGGCGGGTCACCTGTTGTTAAGCGATCACCGCCGTCCATAGACACTTGCAACACCAGTGGGGAGTCGCAAGTGCGTTGCCAGCCTGTGTTGAGGGATGGGAGGGTATGGGGAGGAGGTAAAAGGAGATGGGAAAGTGAGAAAAGGTGGGCCTCCAGCGTTCTCATTGACTGAACGAAACGCAACAATGCAAGCGCTGTTATTTCACGTCGGTTTTCTTTGAGAGGAAGGTATTACCCCGAGCGAGCCAATCCATTCATACAGAAACCAGTACTATCTCAGCGTAGCTCTACCACCTAGAAATTAAAACCTATCATTCAGCGAATCATTTTTATATCAAAGATTAAAAAAAACCTTAGTACATGTTGTCTCGGAAATACGTGCCTTGGCTTAATGTTACCACGACAGGATATAAAACAACTTAACTAAGCCTAAGTGGAACCTAAAAGGTTATACAACCTCGTCCCGTCGAGAATATAAAAAATATTATAGTCTTTCAGCTTAAATCTTAACATTAAAAGCTAAAATATTCACGAGAAATTAAGCTTTCATAATCTATATTTCCATGTTCTTTACTAGAAGCACTCGTAAAAACTGAAACGCACACGTTAACGTTCACCTCATGCTTGCGGCTTAACCATCACGCGATGTAATTTAATTAAAAGCGGTATATAAAACATTGGTGTACGTCGGTACTTAAGACCGCCTTAATTCACCAAACCCGTGATGAACTTCCCACGTGCAGATCCCCACTAATGGCCACATTATTCAGACAACGACTGCATGATTGTTTATATGCGGGGAAAAGATTAATTACGGTACAGACGCGACATTGTTACTTTAAAATCTTATCTTAATGTAATAGAATGTCGTCGTTTGCATTTTTTAAAGAGAAACTTTTTATGGAAAGGCTTTGAAATTATCGGCAGCTTTTTTGTGTGACAAAAAGTGGTGGGGTAGACACTGTGTTGGATAGAGTGTTGAAAACACCGGTTCACGTCCAATTAGCGATTTTTTTCTCAATCCGATTACGCTATTGACCTAGTAAGGTATTGACAGTTTCACCGGACTAGTCCAATTAACGAAGTTAGCAACGCCAGGTGCGGTCAATACTTGGATGGGTTACCACGTGGGAAAACTGTGTGACGTTGGCTTTTTTGCACTCTTTTAATCAGAATGTTTTCCAGTAATACACAAGTTTCATTTTTAGTATGTGTTTATTTTATTTCTTTATATTGGCTATAAACTTAAGATTAACTTTGATCAGACAACTAGTTTAGCATAATATATTTTTAGCATTGTTAACATTGTGCAACTCTATTTATTTATTTTAGCGTTTGATCTAAAAACTAAATATACAACTAAATACTCTAAATCTAAAGGAGGACTGGCTCTTAAGTATACATCAACTGGAGAACTCCTGTAGGTTTTAGCAAAAGACTTTTAATTTGAGATTTGTACCTTATCATACTAAGGCTTAGTTACGATGTTTTCCTTCACTAAAAACTTCGGTTGCATTACGGGGATCCGAACTTACGTTGGTCGAAGCGGTATCCTAACATATTTCCAATGAGTCATCACGACTTCTCTTACTGAACGTCTTAAGTTTTCAGCATATTATGCTTAACCCTAAAATACATGACTTTTACTTTTTAAGCAAATTAAATTTGTCTGGATACGAGGTCTAGTATAAGAGAAAAATAATAAAATAAAAGATAATTGAAATCTTCATTTAATCAGAATTAACCTATTGGTAACTAATATGCAGTGAGGTAATAAACTCACTGATAATGGTATTTATTAAAATGGCAATTGGTTACTGGAAATTACCGTCGCGACGCATTTAAGCGTTAAGTACAATGATTCTCTTATAGTTTTATAAACAAAATCGTTAAAGTAATACTTTTCAACAATCTATTATCATTTATTTGTACTAATAACCTAAGTAATATTATGTAATAACAAAATTATGTAAACATAGAACAAAGTCGTAAATATAAAAGGGCTTTCTACAAAATTCACGATACAGTCAATTTGCCGAAGAGTCTCTTCTCTAGATTATTTATTAGTATTTGCGAATTTACGGTTATGTTGTTATCGACTCCCTTTTCGTATGTTGTTTACGTTTCGGTCGAGGAACGATAAACATGAAGGTCAAATAACTATGACGTGTATGTTAGATATTTTTATTTAAAATAATCAATGAACTTGAATGTTATTTGCATATTGTTAATTTACTAGTAGAATTCGTAATCAACAAATGTATAATTTTAATAACATACATAACAAATCATCAAGTGAGGCGACCGTTATCATTTTATCAAACACTGGCTGTTACCCGCGGCATCGACCGCAATGCCATCTCTAAAACGGTAAGATCGATTTTCACGGGACTTTCACCAGCAGATAGCAGGCATCATAAAAAGTAATTTAATCTATTTTAATTTAGATATAGTTCATAGTTTTCAAAAATTAAGGGCACACACACAAGGGCATAGATACAATGTAGTCTAATTTTTTAATACTACTAAAAGACCTATGGAAAGTATTCTGAATTTATATGATTACTTAGAACTCCCCTATGTAACTCAATAAAAGCAAATATACTTAAAATCAAAATAAAATATACAAAAATTAATTTGAAAATCGTATCTAAGTTCGTAGCTGCTGAAATCTGTAATTCACTAATATCTAAATAGATTTATTTTCAACACCCAAACACTGGATGATTATGTAAAAAAAAAAAACACTTTTAAATAAACACCCCATCGAAATTTTTCTCCACGAAATCTGTAGCGTAATGCGTAAATATGGTTTATTTATTTCAAAACAACCTTACCTCAAAGTTCCGTAATAACATTACGATATTAAATAGTTACACTTTTAAAGAAGCAGATTCGTAGGGACGTGTCGAAATATTTTACTTATTCAGTTGATATCATTTCAAATTAAGTTTTATAGAAATGTAAACTATCGAAGAAGATTATATCAAGGTTTTTTTACTATGACTAAATATCGCTATTACATTTGTATTCGCAATATCTACAGAAATAAAATACATCGATGAACATAAAGACAAAGAACGTGAGCGGTAAAAACGGAGACAATAATTAATTAAATTAAGTCTGAATAAAGTTTGTTATCTTTTCTTTTTGTTAAGTTAACGCTGAGGGGTAACAAGAGCGACTTCTTCAGATCTATTAAAATTGTCCTAATATTTCTTAAGTAAATCCAAAGTTACGACACTAATAATTTAGGATAAAATTATTTTAAGCAGTATTAATAAAACTTATTGCTTATATTTTAAGAAGGATATCTTAATAGTTATTTATCTGTACGAATATTATAAAGAGGTAACGTTTGTGAGGTTGTAAGGGGTAATCTCAGGAACTACTGGTCCGATCTGAACAACTCTTTCAGTGTTATATAGCTCATTTATCAAAAAAGGCTATGGCCTATATATCATGGTAACACGAATAGGAGCGGAGTACCAATAAATAATGTTTCAGAATGGGGTATTTTTTCCTTTACGAGAGAAAAGTAGATAAGTAAATGGACTTAATATATTCAGACGATTTTATTAGTCACGGTTACATTAGGTTCTATGCGGGCGGAATCGAGGGCACAGCTATTCCCAAATAGAACTCATGGATGCCATAAAATCATAAAAGCATTTTCACGAAATAAGCATTTATTTATTTGTATTATAATTACTATACACAATTTACGTTTCTATTGCATTATATGTAAATTTACATTTCCTAAATTAATATTATTATGAATACAAAAAACTCTATCCAATTACCAAAGAAAATTTCCGCAACTCGCTCACCGATGTCATACATTTTTGATTTATAATTCATACTCAGCGTCACAACCTTTTCTTTTGGCGCAGCACGTAGTAACCCTTGAAATAGACACCGGAGACAATTTATTTATTCAAGGACGATTCGTCTCCGAAATATATTCGATTTTTATGTATCTCAATAACACGAAATTCTAGTCGTACTTTCTTATATGAAGTTGTAGATTATATTATACTGGGTAATTAAATGAGTGACTTGATGAATGAAAGGTAAGACTCGAAACTTAATTACTAAGCACATTGCGTGCTAATCACTATATTCACATTAGAACCACACTAATCATCATCAAATGTTATAACATGTTATATTGCATTATTATATCTTTAGTATTGTTTTACTGTTTTATATTTTATTCTTTAAATACGTAATTAAACAAAATGAAAACTAAAATCATAAAATTAAATAGTTGTATTATGAAAATAATAATACAAAGAAGATATAAAGACGTACATATGCACGCACAAGAGTCACAAGTACATGCAGACTCACTCATTAACACACACGCATACACTCACCTACGTACGCACACACACAGATGCACCAACACACATACACTTTAAACACCTGTAAAGGTTATTGGTTAAAAATAGTTTAATACGCAATGACAATTTACATTACAATTACATATTTGATTTTCAAATACATGAACATTATAATAGTTAGACATAATAATTTGGATTTTATAATATTATTTAATCATGTGAATAAATTTATTTTTTTTTTTTTATTGTAGCACGGCAAAGTGACTACACTATGCCTGATGGTAAGCACAGTACAATCCAAAAATAATAGCGACCACCGATTGACACACTGTCCATCGCCGGTCGCCACTATCATACCGGCCTGTAATAAGCTGGATATGCACAGGCTGATCCCGAAACGCGACCCGTAGAAGCGAATCACTATTACGGGCTTTTTCGCCATATACATGGTGGTTGCGACCCAGTCGGGCTGTAAAACCCTACCACCCCGCTTGCACCATTGCCTCGTTCGTTATTCAGCAGGGTGCACCACGTGCAGGTGAGGTTGGCTTGGGTGTCTCAAGTCTTATGATGTTTTTCAACACCCCTTACACCCCAAAATAATGTTTAATTCCAAACAAAGGGTGTTCCAGATGTTGAAATAATAAAGTATATATCAGGATATATACACTGTTATATAACACTTAGATAGAGAATTAATAATTATGCGCAACACAGAAATGTCAATGATGTACGAGGATGGACACCTTAATCCCTCAACAAACTTTGTACAGTTATTGTTATGGTAAAGATATAGTATAATTAATGTACAATAGATGGCGCATAAATGGTTTCAGCCGTTCATTCTATTGCATATATCTTAACGGCAGTTCTTATATTTTCAAATTTATATAGAACGGAATATGAGGAGTAATCTAAGTTTCGTGTGAAGATTTGAAGACAATCATGGTTCAGTCGATCGTGAGTCCGAATTCTTTCAAATACGCTGGTGCTTGGCATGAAAGAAAGAACCATGATAAAATCATAATATGGTGTTAGAGCATATTCGAAGTGCAGCCTGGTAAGCTTGGTAGCTTAAGGGTGGTCCCAGGTGTATTCCCGCACTGTACTTTTTTTAACTTTATTTTTGGCAAGCATTCCTTCAGATTATAAATCATTGTCGTGTAGTTGATAATATTACAAGCATCGCGTGAACATTATAACAAGATGGTGGCTCCCTTGTTAGAACCTTTCAGGGAGATTTGTGACATCTCATAATTGTATGCTCCATGGTATTATTTTCCATTCACTTCACTTATGCACAATAAACTAACTATATTATGTAAAACACCACCAAATTTACAAAATATAGAGTTAAGTAATACAAGATTATGAATAAAATCTAGAATCCACTACATGACAGACAAAAATCCCGCCAAAAACTCGCACTTTTCTTAACAACCAGTCGTCCCCTAGGTTCGGCATTATTCCATTCTTAGACCACATAGTAATTTAACATTAAGTTACATTGTCGCCAAACACTGACACCTATAAACTCTTTAAAAAATATCATTGTGTTTTCCATTTTAGTCAAGCAGTAATAAAAAATTGCGCCGCCACGGGACGTCCGGCAAATGTGAAACATCGAAATATTCTGTATAAGTTATATGCATAAAAAAATAGATAATAAATGATGATAAACAACAGGAATCTGCTATGTAATACTGAAAAGAGAAAGCATTACAAATTTTCATGAATGAGTGGCCGACAATACAATTTGAATCTTATGTTTTTTATATTAATGTATTTTTATTTATATGTAATGTTTTTTTGTGTATATTATATTACAACATTATTGGGGTGTAAGGGGTGTCGAGTAACATCTTAAGACTTGAGACACCCAAGCCAACCTCACCTGCACGTGGTGCACCCTGCTGATCAACGAACGAGGCAATGGCGATAGCGGGGTGGTAGGGTTTTACAGCTCGACTGGGTCGCAACCACCATGTACATGGCGAAAAAGCCCGTCATAGTGACTCGCTTTTGCGCGTCGCGTTTCGGGATCAGCCTGTGCATATCCAGTACTAGACGACTTTCGTCATTATGGCCGGCATGACAGCGGCGACCGACGATGGATGATCTGTCTCTCGGTGGTTGCCACTGTTTTTGGATTGTACTATGCTTACCATCAGGTATAGTGCAGTCACTTTGTCGTGCTTCAATAAAAAAAAACAAAAAAAAAAAAAAATATAAAATAGTAATAATATAAATTATATATACACACTATATATGAAATAACAATATGTACGTATGTACTCTGATAAGTAAGAGTTGATACAGCCTTAGCGAACACATAAAATGTAACAACACATCATAAGATGGCGTAACATCATTGCAAAGCGAGAAAACTCATTCAACGTACAAAGATAAAAGAGAACCTCGATTTGTACTTCGATAAAATAGCAACCTTTTGTATAAAAATGTGTTAGGTATATACACGGAAGTTTCTAGAGAGAAAACGTTTTGTTAAACCACTTACCGATATCATAAATCCTCTATTTGTAATTCATGGCAGTGTCGCAACCTTTTCTCTCTACATGTCACGTAGTAACCCGTTACACATACAAAAGGATCCATTCTATATGAATCCATAACGGAAGTTCTATTTCATAACGACGAGAATTTAATGAGAGATCCCGAAGTTTCACAGTTGAAGGAGGTTATAGAAAGTAACTTTCCTTTGGAGTTGCAAAGTTAGGAAATTTAAAATACATAATTTAGTTTTAACTTAAACAAAATTTGTATAGATTTTATTGTTTGTTTAAAGTGAAATCTTTTTTAGGCGCGTTGAGCGTTATTTTTGGCAAAGGATGTAATTTCGCGTCATGACATGCTATGTCAGCATGTTTGGCCGTATTGCATTTGCAGCTCATCATACGTTTGATTTATTAATAGACTTTATAAAAATGTATATAATTATTAAGCCAAATACCAATTAATATAAAAACCACACTAATCTATATTAATATAATAAAAAGGTAAAGTTTGTGAGTTTGTCACGTTGTGACGTTGTAGGAGGTAATCTCAGGAACTACTGGTCCGATTTGAATATTTTTGTCAGTGTTATATAGCTCATTCACGAGAATGGCTATAGGCTATATATCATCACGCTAAGACCAATAGGAGCGGAGCACAGCTGAAAAATGTTTCAAAATCGGAATGTATTTTAATTTGAGAACTGCTGCGTGTTAGTGTCTCTATTCCACGCGAACGAAGTTGCGGGCAGAGTCTAGTGTCATATAATTTCGATAAACAAATTCTGAAATTTAGATATTGTTATTCACACTATAATTTATATGAAAATTTAAAAGAGAACACATTTATTTCTTTTATTTTGAGTTTTCTCTTCTGTCGACAAACCTTATGACTTCCTCGGCTGTTTTTATTTGTTTTCTATCTGTTACAATAATAATAATGAGACTGAATCAAAATGGCAAACATTCCAATTGTATCCTTGCGAAAAACTACCACCTTATATCGGATATAACTCACGCCACATCACGCGTGGGGCGTTCTTTGAGCAGCCAATTTATATCTAACTAGTATTTATCTGTAGTTTCACTCACAGTAACAGTGATTCGTTCTGTTCCTCGAAAACAGTCCTCTATTCGGGATAATTGCTACGATATGTTTTTTATTGTACCTCCGATAACGTGTATCCAAAATTGCATCACGATCGTTTGAGGTAGTTGAGGCGTGAAAGCTTAATATAAAAATTCAGATTCACATATATGTTATGAGTTAAGAGTGGTAGAATATGTATACTCTTCGTAGTCCGGTGAAGCTGTAAAGGCTTTGCTAAGCCAAGAACGTAGTCAATACGAAAAAAAACTATATTGGAACCAGTTAGTGTAACTTCCTTTTAATACATCGGGATTTAAGATACGGGAATAGCGAATGTATGTTCAGATACAGAGAGATTTACAGGTCAAGTTGAAAACCACGAAAGACTATACATGTCTAAATTACCGCTATAGTTTTTGCAAAAATCTTGATATCTGAGTGTCATTTATAATGTAACGGAGACGAAGTCGCGGGTGACTGCTAGTACAATATAAAATGACGTTAAAATTACTTAATATAATTACAAATTATAGTTATTGCTAATGTTGTGGAATATGGTTGGACAATAAACGTGATGAGCGAAGACTCTCAAACGCATATGCCGAAATATCGGGTTTGGCTACAAACGTCCAAGCTAAGTAACCGGATAAAGACTGGACGATTGCTACTGACATTGGATAACATTATAACGTTTTCGTAGGTTTTGATCACTCCAATATCAAAGTTATATGTTTTACGTGTAGTCATAATACATCTCTGAGAATTATCTAAATAATAGTAAATAATTTTAACTCATAACAATGTTTACAAAATTAATGTATTCTAAAATATCTCCGATGTATTCTCTCTATATGGGGACGTATAAAACGGATAATTGTGAAATTATAAATTAATTCGATCAATGTCGCCTTTAAATTAATATTAAGTTAAGAAATACATTCTAAATGAAGACTGAGACGCCCACTGACCTAGTTATATTATTGTTTCGCCTTTGAGAAGGTCAAGTATGTAAATTGCCGACCGATTTTGCAATATATCTTAAATTAGGCCCATACCTAGTTATAACAAACGTTCAAAGTTTATCCGAATGACCATGTTACTGCCAACATAACAATAATATTATCGTAAATAAGATAAGCATTTGTATTTATGGGGTACCTAAAGTGGGCAAAAACACTGAGCAGTTTAAGCTTCAGGCGCTTGCATATTAACTCCCTATCCGAGATATTTTCTAATAAAGTGTCATTTATAATGCGATGAGAAATTAATAAACAAATTACATCATTAAGAATAAATAATACATTTATTAGATTTCTCGTTAACGAAAACATTCATATGTACCTACTCTTAACACCTATACAAAAATTACACAACTTTCGAAAACAGACGTAGTTTTTGGATTGTTCTAGAATTCTGTACAATATTCCAATAAACATGTGAAATATACATTTATATATAGTATATTTTAGAAATGAATCAATGGGGGGACTCTTCGATGCCTGTGAAATAAATACATTCATTGAAATCTTATCACACTACTTAATGTACGTAAATAATATAATTCTAAAAATAGCGTATAATGAGTCTTCGTCCTTCCTTAAAAGTGTTATCAATGTCATAGATTAAATTAAGACACCTTTCCTGAGATGTCACACCATCTTATTAGGTATAGAATAATTTCACCGGTTTACAGTGAACAGTTTTATTTCGGAAATAGAAACAAATACGAATAAAAAAATGTGGAAGGAAACTAACACTAGACTATCCATTAACAGAAAGATAACTAGTTATAAGGTACGTAAAAAAGTATACTAAGTATAGATAACAAATATTTTCAGATCAGATTACATATATTTTGATACAAAAATAATGATAAATTTCGAAGTCCTATAAGTTACAATTGACATAACACAGATAGCAAATCGCAGTATCTTAAAGTATTACTATATATACTAAAAAAACAATGCATAAAATGTTAGACGAGTACACTATAAGATAATTTGTTGAATTGACTGTTGATTAAATTAAGATAAATTATAATTAAGCGAAATGGTGAAATATTTTGTAGGTGGTAGAGCCACACTGCAGCCATTACTGGTTTCAGAATGAATGGGTTGACTCGCCCGGGGTAGTACCACCCTCTCACAGAAAGCCGACGTAAAGTAACAGTGCTATCATTATTGCGTTTCGTTCGGTTAGTGAGAGCGCCGGGGACCCACCTCCCCTCTCCTTCCCCCTTCTCTCCTTCCCCCAAATAGGCTAGCGGCAACGCACTTGCGACTTCTCTGGTGTTGCTATTGTCTATGGACGGTGGTGATAATTTAACATCAGGTAACCCATATGTTCGTTTAGCCCCTATGATATAAAATATTAATTAGAATAAAATTATGTAATTGCGAATAGCTAATAAAACATTAAGTACTTTATGACTTTTCTCGAAGCACTTCATGCCATTTTCGACCCCTATAACTTCGTTGTGAATACAACTAAAAGCCCGAATTTACAATACAAGTAATACATACTGTATTAAACAAGATTGTTTAGTACGATTGCTAGGTCAATATATCTAATACCTTTAAACGAGCAATTCTTGTATATTTTTATATTTGTATATATTCATGGTCTCGGAAATGGCGCCATCTATCTAATACCTTTAAACGAGCAATTCTTGTATATTTTTATATTTGTATATATTCATGATCTCGGAAATGGCGTCATCTATTTGCGTGAAATTTAGTATCTAGGTAGTTTCGGGGACGATAAATTGAGCTAGCTAGATTTTAATCGTAGAAAACCTTTTTTTACTAAGATTTCAATCGAAAATGTTTTTTAAAGAACCGAGCTAGGCTCGGTCGCCCAGGTACTTTTATTTAAAACACAAAAGATTTCTAATATTGATATGGTTACTACAAGGTGTTGTTAGGTTAGCGAATTACGTAATAATTTAATACAGAAGGTCCTTTAAGTAAGGGCTTAATAAAGTAACCGACTTGGATTACATGGATCTCATAACTTTTTACGGTAGAAGAACTCGGTCGCGAGACTTCTTTTTACAAGTTTGGGTTTTCATTGCATATAATTTACATAAATACATATTCAGATCAAAATAATATAACTATCTAATACCTTTCCCTATTCTCACTTACCAGAATTCAGTTAGCCGATGGTACATTTAATAAGTGTTACTCGAGCGCGAAGTGTCGCTTGGCACAAGTCCAGCGTTACTGCCAAATAGATATCTTTTATTCAGTAAACCTCAAACTTTTCCCGACATAAATTCCACAACTAGCGAGAACCTTCATGAAAATGTAATAAGGTAGAACTATTTATGGCTAATCCTTTCGAAATAAACTGTACGTCGGCCGAGTTCATACGCATGGCTGTTACGAGAAAGTGTTGTAGAACAAAAAGCAATGGTCGTAGAATGCGATAGATATATTTAAATGATTGTAGTGGAAAGGAGAAAGAATGAAGAGTCAGACGAATGAGTGTAGTGTGTAATTTTGAATTGCAAATAAGGGAAATGAAACCACCGCTTCCGCCGAGTCTACGCCGCCCCCAATTTTTTCTGAGTTATATTACCTTGATAACTGAAATACTTTCACTAACTATAGTGATTCAAGTAGAAAGGAGCTTGATGAAGATACAATTAATAATACAATCCTTTTGGTGTAGTTGTATGTAGTACTGATTTGTTAAGCAAAGTAAACCGACTGAATTAACTAAGGGGCTTAGAAGTTTGAGGTTGCCTTTAGGAAGTAATGTAATGAATTATTCATGTAACACG
>JACEII010000005.1:429383-460772 GCA_014332785.1 Antheraea mylitta | reverse complement strand
CTGCGGGAGGAGGCAGTCGAGAGGTGGATGCAGGACCTGGCGGACGCGCGCTACGGAACGTACACCGTTGACGCCGTCCGACCGGTCCTGCGGGAGTGGATTGGTCGCAAGTGGGGCTCCCTGACGTTCAGACTGGTGCAGGTGCTGACTGGACACGGTTGTTTCGGGTGGTACCTGCACCGGATCGCTCGCAGGGAGCCGACCGCCGTCTGTCACGAGTGCGGCGCTGAGGTGGATACTGCGCAGCACACTCTGTCTGAATGTGCTGCATGGGAGGTGGAGCGCCGCACTCTGGCGGTGGCGGTAGGAGAGGATTTGTCGCTGCCGAGCGTGGTTCTGTCCATGCTCGGCAGCGAGCAGGCATGGCGAGCAGTGGCCTCCTTTTGCGAGGAAGTCATCTCGCAAAAGGAGGCGGCGGAGAGGGCACGCGAGGCGGACCCACTCAGTGGGCGTCTTCGCCGTCAGAGGACCGGCAGGAGGAGGCGGCGCTTTGCCCAACTCTTCCTGCCACCGTAGCCGGACCTGAGGGGATGTAGTCGGGGGGCTCATCCCCTCATTGCACAGGTCTGGCGGACGTGGGGGGGCAGCTGGTGTGTGCCCAGCTGCCTCTCGATAGGTAGGAGCCCGGCGGCTACCTTCCGCCGGGTGGACCGTTGGGGCGGCTATACAAGGGGAATAGCATAGAACGATCCCTTGCCGCCCCAACATCACGGTCTGTCGGTACACCGTGGGGTTTTAGTCCGTGCGAGTCGGACATATCCCACTCTCTCCCCCGGGAGGGTGGATATCCATAAGGGATTTCCCCACGTAAAAAAAAAAAAAAAAAAAAAAAAAGGGTCGCCCATTGTAGCTTTAGATACCGATCATTGCACCTAGATTGTGTTTATATCCTTGAAGGTTCGTTAAAAAAATAGTCTATACACATTCGTTTTGTAGTATTAAATGTATAGAAACAGACAGTTCCATTTTTGTAAATCATATTTATACAAAGTTTTTATCACTTTATAAAGATGTCTCACACCACGGACCCGCTCGCAGACGGCTTAAATTTAATTCAGCTATGGAGCATTCCACCGCAGATTGCATTCCTTCTCGACTATTCTGTACGGGCCACGCTTCACGCCCTCTGATAGAAAATTAAAGTATTTTGGTGCTATATTTTTTATTATAACATAAAACTAAATATAAACAAAATAATTGATTACATAAATAATTATAATAGCTAGTGGGCGCCCAGTGGTCAACATTCGATATAGTTATTTGATTTTTTAAAGTTTGAACTTTATTAGGGTTCTTTTGTCAAAAGGTATACTTCTATAATCAAAGGTTTTCATCATGGCTACTCAGTTATTTGCCATCTTCGATGATCTTTAATTATATAAACAAAAAAAATATATATGTGTAAATGAAAATTGATATTAATTATAAATCTGAAACAAAAATCACGTGGTACAGCTCTCAAATTTTAAGCAAACATAAGTTTACGGAAATAAAGAAATTTATCGCAACCCATGACACAATTTTCAATTAATTTTACACGACAACATGGGAGGGTGGTATTTCTGGGTGATATTGAATTAAATATAATCTGTTCATTATGAGAAATAGTAATATGCCCAGTATCATCGTTTGGAAAAGTAATGGATGCACTATACAATCAAATGGTGAATCCAAGACAAAGACGTTTTTAATACTACCATTAGCTTTTGAAAATAAATTCTTTTTTGTTGATACATGTGGTTGAATTGCTACATTGTAACCGCGGAGGTGTAAGTCATGGATTACTTTTATGAATAAAATTCTTATTTTGATTATACAATGTATTATTTGGCTCATTTTTTTATGAATTCAGCATTTGAAGTGAGTTCACCATAAAAAACAATAAATATTACAATAATAGATATATTTTATAATATCATTGTTGAACGTAGGATGAAAAATGGTAATTAAAACGTAAGAGTTAAAAAATAGGTATAGTCGAGCATAGCAACCTCTTTCATGACCTTCTTTGAAGCTCGTAATTATTGACGGCTGTCAGAATGTCTTTTTTATTTACATGTGTGTATATGTTGTGTAAAATTCGAGTAGTAGTGTGAGTAGTGCATATTTTAATTAATTTAATGTTCTTGTAATGCATTTTATATAAAATAAACAGCTTTCTGCACTTCTCCGCCATCTAAACTTTAACTATGCCAAATTTCAAGTTCACCCGTCGACGGGAAATAGGTTAAAAAGGGGTACAAAAATTTTGCTTCATGTATTAATCTGCAATATCTGCAATATCTGTAATAACTGAAATACATACAAAATTAAAAAAAAAGTCTAAAACAGTAGGTGGCGGAAATTGTTGTAAATATATATAATTAGCGGTAGGAGTTTGAACGGAACTCATCGGGTCTTGGCTGGTTCTCGGATTCCACCACAATTACAACATAAAGTATAAACAGAATAACACTGGCCCGCTAATGTTCATACCCCGATAATTAGTAAATAACTAAATATAAGTTATTTTTCTGTGCGAGTTAGCGTGCGTTCTCGTAAGCGATAATACGTAGAAGAGGCGCGAGCGGCGACTTGCGTTCCGTTCTTTTTGGAAAGAAAGGGGTTGAATAGAATGCACACATATTAAATAGCATGCGAAAGTATACATTAAATATGCAGATTAAGGAAGAGGAAATAATACATAGAAAAAATAATAGATGACGTTACCAGTAGGTAAATATAAACAGGAATTCAAAATACATAGGTACTGAATGTTTGAGATAGAACTAAAACGTGTAAAATCCCGAATTTAACGTTATTCCCCCGTTCCTTTCATACCGCGACTGATTAAAACAATAATTACTTAGGTACGGACCCTCGTACCCGCAGCGACACTCATTATTGCAGTACCCCAAAATATTTTGATACAACGCACTGAACCGAGCGAATGACGGAGTAACTCAGTCGCTGTAAACAGGAATTGCAATCCTACAAAATAATCTCAAGAATTATTTCGTTTTGGAATTGAAAACGTGTAATGAAATTTTACTCTCTTTTTATATTATTATAATAAAATTTTACAAAATCATATACTTGGTATAGATAGAAATATTTATTCTTAAATATGCAATTATTTCTTTAATAATTCCTATTTCAAGAATTACTTCAGTGAGTAAAGTAACAAATTATGGTTTAAAATTTCGTTTAATATATGATAAGATCCTACGTTTATTTTTTCATACGTGATTCTATATTTGTGATTACATCTTATTTATTAATACGTGAAGCCAAAACTTTGTACCCCTTTTTAAATGAACTGCGTGGACGAAATAACTTGAAATTTAGCACAGTTGAAGTTTATATGCAGGAGAAGTGCAGAAAGCTATTTATTTTATATAAAATGCATTATAATAACATTAAATTAACTAAAATATGCATTACTCACACTACTGCTTGAATTTTACACAACATATACACACAAGTAAATAAAAAAGATATTTTGACAGCCGTCAATAACGGAGTTCAAAAAAGGTAGCGAAGGAGGTTGCTATGCTCGACTGTATATATTTTTTACTCTTACGTTCCAATTACCCTTTTTCATCCTACATTCAGTAATGATATTATAACATGTAACTATTATTATAATATTTATAACACGAATTACGTTTCATACCTTACATGCTCTTTCGATTTAACTGGTCAAATTACAGGTTAATTTTACAATAATTTTAACATGAATGACGTTGCGTGCCTTAATTGCCCTTTGAAATCAATTGCACAGATTATAGGTTAATTTGATAATAATATAATACGTAAATTTATAATATATATATATATACATTAATAATTAATTGATAAACAATTTGTCTTTAGTACATTTATGGAACCACTGAAATAATTAATAATTAATTCTCCTTGGTTTTATTGGATGTAAAAATTTGTAGGTGACAAGAGTAATTTTTTTTATTGAAGCATGACAAAGTGACTGCACTTTGCCTGATGTTAAGCATAGTACAATCCAGAAACATCGGTAACCACCGATAAACAGATTATCCATCGCCGGTCGCCGCTGTCATGCCGGCCATAATGACGAAAGTCACCCAGTACTGGATATGCACAGGCTGATCCCAAACGCGACACGCAGAAGCGAGTCACTATGATGGGCTTTTTCGCCATATAAATGGTGGTTGCGACCCAGTTGGGCTGTAAAACCCTACCACCCCGCTATCGCCATTGCCTCGTTCATTGATCAGCAGGGTGCACCACGTGCAGGTGAGGTTGGCTTGAGTGTCTCAAGTCTTAAAATGTTACTCGACACCCCTTACGCCCCATCCATCCATACTTTTACTTGTGTCATGGGTTGCGATAAATTTCTCTATTCTTGTGAAGTTATGTTTACTTAGAATTTGAGTGCTTTAACACCTGTAATGTTTATATAATTAAAGATGATGGAAGGGGAGCCATGATGAAACCTTTGATTATAGTAGTATAACCTTTTGACAAAAGAACCCTAAAAAAGTTTAAAATTTAAAAAATCAATTAACTATGGTTGAATTACGACTACTGGGCGCCCACTAGTTATAATAAATGGAGCAATATTTTATTTAATGTTACTAATAATATGGGAATTGCCAAAATAATTTCCCTAATACGTATTTCATAAATGTTCAAAACGTTTCGGCCACAAGCTTTTGGAATTTAATTGAATTCCATAGAATATTTACAAAGTAATCTTTAAGACTTCTTTTGTTCCATAGAAATATGAAATACATTTTCTAACATCTAACCTTCTGTGATTGTATTTATTATAAAGCCCTTTATACTCTGCAATAATAGGTTTTAACCTAAATATAATAAATTTCTCGTTTTTCATTTAACATTATTATTCTTTTCATCTTCATTAACTATATCTTTTTTTGTTAATTGATATTCGCGGATTTCATCCGAGCAATTAGAGTTATTGTAAATATACTAATATCTACCTAGTTACATATCTTAATTTATCGAGACAGGCACTTAACTACGTAAATATATTTCTGTTAAATACACAGCTTACTTTTATTGCTAATTTATACACCTTAAAGCCAATATACTGTTTGAATAATGACAGAAATTACTAAAGAGATAAATATCTATAAGTTATACTCTCATCTTTATATTAACATACATTTTAATGAACAAAGAGGAGAACCGATAAGGTTTACTTCAATAATATATATAATTTAATAGAGGCCAAGAGGTAAAACCGATTGATTCAAAGGGACAACACTCCAAGCCTTCTCCAGTAGAGTGCATGCAAATTGATACCACTCCAACGTCGCGACAAAGTCGAGAGCTTAGCGGGTTCGAGAGGACGCGACGGCCCACTGAAAACTTTATATACAGAAATACAAACTCAACTGTAATGTTTTTACAATTCTATTTTAAATGCGTAACAATGTTTTTCCGCTTGTAGTGTATGTTCCTGATAATTTTATTTATTACATTAATAAAATCTATATTTAGCATACTATTTGAACTTAGCCTACTACCACTGTTTGAAATAAGCCTATTGTAACAAACGTCACTCTATTCTAAATATCAAAATTATTACTTTTTTATATAGCATGCTGAGGGCTAAATCGATAATTTTATTATCTCGCGCGATAAATATTGCTCAAAATATAACGACCTAAGAAACACACTGTGCTGAAAAAGTGCGATTTATTATACTCTACCGTTAAACGAAACCAATTATTGCAAAATATAATAAAATAGCATTTCGCAATAATCATTGAAATTTAAAAATCGATCTATAAAACTAAATTGCTTAACCAATAAAATACACTTCAGTGTAGTTTGTTTTTGTTTTCAAAATTTAGGCATGATAGATTATATTCAACCGATCATAATATCTATCTCATTTATTGCCATTTTATCTAAAATGATTATTTTTATCATTTAGTTTTTAAAACGATATACAATCTTATGCCAGATTTATAGTTTAAAATTTTTTACGAATAAAATCATTTCTGAAATTCTCGTTACAAAAATTACTTTATAATGTTAACTACCATTACTCTATTCGGTCTAGCCTTATGCAGCCTAATAGCGTCTTTAAATCACCGATCGTTTACACTAAAGAACTCATGTACTTCAATTACTGTTGATTCATGTGACTGACCTTCGTCCACATAAGTTTGTTCGCCAGTAGAACTGATACAACCTTAACATTAACTCGAAATAAGCTCCGTTTTTGTACTATTTTATGTTTCGTCTATAAGCGTCTTTGTATCACGAATTGAATATTCGGCTATTCTAGCACATCGAACTATTAACATTGCATATTTAAGTTTATTGCTTTTTTAATATAGCTTCAATAGCCACAATTTTTTTGAAACGATAAAACCAGTACATATCTCGTTGGAATTTGTTAATAAGAGTTTTTTTTTTAATAACGTTGAATGACAATTTATTTTGTAATTCATTGAGCTCGCTCGCTGAAACCTAGGATTCAAATCGAAGCTAGGGTCATTAACCTACTGTTTCAAAACGAATGTGTATAACGAGTTTCCTCATATCAATTCTTACTAGACTTAGGACAATGAATATTATGAGCTATTTATGATGATGATCTATGAGCAATAACCTTTGATGCCTTCATACGATAGAAAAACCTATTAAACGACAAATAAAACAATTTGTACTCAGCTAACTAAACTAAATACTAACTAAAACTAAATAATATAATATATATATATCGACATTTACACACAGATACAAAACTAACAATTATGCTCGTCACAAAAATTCAATTAGTCATCTGCTGGGATCAAACCCACGACTTCTCGACTCAATAGTAGGGCTTACTACCACTGCGCTATGAGGTTTATCATAACACTAGCCTCTGCCCGCGACTTCGTTCGCGTGGAATAGATACACTAACACGCAGCAGTTTTCAAAAGGAAAAAACATCCCGATTTTGAAACATTTTTCATCTGTGCTCCGCTCCTATTGGTCTTAGCGTGATGGTATATAGCCTATAACCATTATCGATGAATGAGCTATATAACACTGAAAGAATTATTCAAATTGGACCAGTAGTTCCTGAGATTACCCCCTACAACGTTACAACGTCACACACCCACAAACTCACAAACTTTAGCTCTTTATAATATTAGTATAGATTAAGTAATACTAGAAAAATCTATATCCTTACTTTTAACAAGTTCATACAACTTTTCAACTGATATTATTATATAGTGTTTCAATTGAATCCGATTTTTATTTAAACCTCTGCTTATTTTAAGATTTTGTAATAATACATTTTTAAATAAAGGACATTTAATTAAGAAATCTTTATTAAGGTAAAGTCTTCTCACCTTTATCTATTAAAAGGGAAAAGAAATTCATCGAACTAGATTCAATTTAACGCCACTCGTCCCCGGACCGTGACCTTTGGAAAATTTCTTATCAGAAACTTGTTACCTCAAACGAAATTACCCTTTGCGGTGTAGCGTGTATTTATATTGAAATCTTTGAATTCAACTCCGCGTTCATCTATCGGATTTAATTTTTTCAGCTTGTAAAAGAAACAATTGATAATTAAAATTATTTGTAAAATCTGTTCTATATACATACAATAACTCAAAACACGTAATCTTTCCTTTGACATAACAACCAAGTATAATCTGCGTGTAATTTAAAATTAAGATAATGATTTAAATAAATGTTCGAAAACAGTGAAAATTGTTATCCGAATTCGTTGAACCGAACCTATATTATGCATTCTTTCCACTGTTATAACTAAATTAAACTAAATTATCACGTCATTTAGTTAAGAACTTTACTATCAAATTGAGAGAATAAGATAATGCTAAAATGACAATAAAAAAATGGCATGATAAATCGAACTATATAATAGTAAAAATCCTTATCTGTTCCAGATACAAGAATATCGCTATGATAAGATAGTTTGTCAAATGGCGTCTTTAAATAATCATCACATATATAATACATAATAAAATAAAAATACTAATAATAATAAAGTAATAATTCTCGAACTAAGCTCATGAAAAGATCAGTTTTAAGTCACAGTTATATTAGATTGTATTTCATGAATGTTCCCATATTAGAATTTGTGAGAAAAATGTTTTAAGAATTACAAGTAATTAACATTTAAAATAATTATTTAATGTAACATATTCTTGTAATTCGGTATATTACAATATCTATGCAGATTCAAGATTCTAGACCCACCTCTCCTCACCTTTCCTCTCTCCCCTTCCTTTCCATCCGCCCATGCCCCAACGCAGGCTGGCAACGCGACTCCCCTGGTATTGCAATTATCAACGGTGGTGATCACTTAACATCAAGTGGCCCACCTGTTCGTTTGCCTCCCATTATATATAAAACAAATAAATTATAATGACTTTAAGCCGTAATGCAATTTATTGCAATACGTACATGGTTTAAGGTTTATTTATGATCAAATTTTGTGGATGTCGCATTTGCGAGCATGTAGTGGAACGAACGCGGGACTCCGAGAATTTACAGTCCGTAGTTAATGTCCACAAACAATGAGATACAATTTAACTTTACCGCAAAACAAAAAGACATTTTACAAAGCAACATTACCACCGGTCCCATACTATACGTTAATGTCTCTCAGTTGTTTTTACAAATTTCCACCCAGCTATGAAGTTTACTTTTTTCCGTCGGTCTGCAGAGCAACTTAATAACATTATTAGTTGTACCGGTAGACAGTTCGCCTTTTTAATTATTAAATGCCACTATTTTTTCTTCAGTTCGTTAGCAATCGGAAATTAAGTGATGAACGTTAAAAGAGCAATTAATGCTGTTACTTTTTAATTGCGGTTCCTTGTTTCGTATACAAAAACATTCATTCAAAGTTACAAATGATTTTCTCAAAGCACCGATTTTCAAAACCGAGCATTTTAACCAAAGGATTACAATTTTAATTAATTCAAATTTTCCAGTGTCCCTTGAGATACAAAGTCAAATTATTGGAGTAAATTAATTTTTCTAATCCAGTCGTAATAATGGAAGAATCCAGAAGAAATAATCAACCGTTTTATATCATATAACAAGATTTTTATAATTAAAGTAAAATAAAATTAGAAACAAACTTGGCCTAAATAAAAAAGATTTATGTATAACAACCTAATAAGCTATATTGCTAATATATGAATATGAGGACATAAAAAGCACCAAGAATTATTAAGATAAAATCTCTAATAAGAAATTATTAAATATAGTTTACTAGAAATATTTGGATCACATATATTCAATTAAGAATGTTATTATCAATATTCAGTACAATGAACGTTGTATTTATCGCAAGTAAATTCTACCAGAATATCGTTTACGGATTATTTGATTCCATTTCTTATACTCATATTAACTTGCTAACGAGATGAAATTAAATAAAGCTGTTAAAAAAAGTAATTACGTAATTTATATAGATTTTTTTAAATAATGCTGACTGTGTATACACTTTTTAAATTTCTTGTTTTTAAATGTGTATATTTTAGTATACTTGACAATGTATACTTAACCTCCTCTTTTATTCTTTTGTTATAATTGTATTTGTTATATTATATGCTTAGCTGTAGGTTTTCTGAAAAAATAAAAATAAAGCGAATGAAACTTTTGTTTTAATAACATTAACGTGTACAATATTTATAATGATAATCTAATTTGTAAGCTAGTATGTAAATGATATTACGCTTGCCTGCCTGTCGCCGTAAGCGGACACTGGCTTGAAACAACAAAATTCCATCAACATAATGTTTTAAAGCCGAAATTTCCCAGTTTAAACAGAGCGGTTATTTCATTACCTGTGAATAGCTTTGGTTACTGTGTATTAAAACATAATCTTGGAATAATAGAACTTTCACAATATTAATCAATTTTGCTTTTTTTACTGAAGTAAGACAAATTGACTTAATGGTAAGCTTAGTACAAAAAACTCCAGAGAAGACTCCAAAAACGTAACAAACTAAATGAGAGTTACTATGCCATCCATTGCAATCTTCTCGCTCCCCCCTGGAGGGGTGCGGAGAGTCCGTACCAGGGTATCCCCTCTTGGGGAAGCTTCCTTCGCTACCCTTAACAAAGGGTGTGTCCATTTAACGCCTCCTCTGCGTCTTTGTGGGTCTTCGGTAGTACGACTCAGTAGAGTCGCATCTTGTGCTGGTTGGTGACTATACCGGGCCACCTGCGTGGATGGGTTGCTGCTGCATAGCGTACCTAGGCGAAGACTTTGTCGAGGTACGCTATGCATGCCTTCTCGGCATCTGATCCGGGTTGTTCTCCTTTGATAGTGGCGGCTTTCTTAATAATGGTTATCAATGCGTTTCTTTCTATTTGAGCTCTCGGTCGGTTGTTGCTCTTCCGGCTTTTGCGGGGGCTTCTTCGCCGGTGGACCTTTGGGTATCGGGTCGTTCGCGGGGGCCATAAGGCTGCCCGTGGCTGATTCTTCGCCTACGATTGGAGCCACGCTCGGGCGCGCCTTGTGCCTGGAGTCACCAGTCCGGGCGACGGTTCCAGCGCGGCGATTTCTTAATTCCCGTTTAAAAACGGGGCAAAGTGTCGAGTTATTCGCGGGGTGTGCGCCCCCGCAGTTTGCGCAGGTGGCAGGCTCCTCCCTAGGGCGTTCACAGTTCTTAGCGGGGTGTCTGTGGTGATTCTAGGAGGCTTGATGGAATTGTTGGCACCGGTGGCATTGTGCCGGTCGGCGCTTGCCACGCCAGGCCTCGATGGACATTCCTGTCATCAATAGGAGATCATTGATCTGGTAGATGGCCGGTATGAGGGCAGGCGTTCTTTTCAGGACCGCGTGGTAGATGCACCCTTTCTTACCGCCGCGTCCGTTGATCTGCCGCACATACTCCGTTGTGAACCCCCTCACTCATAGAGCTTCGATGATAACGGCAGGGTCTGTCTCCATTGGGAGGCCGCGAATGGCGACCTTCAGATTTATTTGCGTTGGGAGGGTGTACGTGAACCAGTTTACCCCCTCTTGCTTGTCAAAATGGTCCTGTACAATGCGGTACTCTTCCACGTCCGCAGGGATAAAGCGAATGCCGTTCCCATACGAACGGGCGTTTACGGGGCGTCCAAGGCGCTTCGCAAGTTGCGCGAAACCAAGTCCAAGTCGGGTAGGTTCTCCACCACAATCGGAGGATATCGCGGTCCCTTTTCATCGGGTGATGCGGGCGTCTGTTGTTCGACCGCGGCGGCAGTACTGTCGCGCGGTGGCTGCGTTTTAGGGTTCCGCGGGCGCGTTACCGGAATCAGTTGCGGATCGCGCGCAGGTGGCGCTGCGATCGACGCATAAGAGGGCTGCTCGCAGGCAGCCCTTCGGGGCGGAACGGGGGCGGGTGTGGGTGCGCACACCTGCTTCGCTGGGGTATCGATAGTTTGCTTCGAAGATGTCTTGCTCTTCTTGGCTTGTGGCTGGATTTCTGGTGATGGCGCGGGTGATGTCGCGCGACTCGTGGCGGGCCCTGTCTCGGGATCGCTGCGTTTGCGGCACGGCGCTCGACCGAGCGGACTGGACGGCACGTCGGGAATTGCGGGGAGCGCGAGTTTACCGCGAGCGGTGCATTCGAGCGCACCTGCGTCAATCGCGGAAGGCAGTTGGTCCTCTGATGCGGCCTCGTGGATACGCAGGTACAGCGCTATCCAACGAAGCATCCCGTCTGACATGGCCCCAGCTAAAATTAGCTGGGCGAAAGTGATATTCTCACTATCTGCCTCTGCTGTAGAGGACGCCCCACTGGGCGGCAGCTGCTGCACGCCAGAAGTCGACGGGCGAGGTGCAGGCAAGGAGGTGCGGGGTCCGGTGAGCGTAGCGGGGGTCGATGGTCTTGAGGCAGCGGGGTCCGTAGGCAGGCTAGGAGTCGTCGTCAGGTTGTCTGGTTGGCCCTGAAAGGGCCTTTTGATCGCCGGCTCGCCTTGGATTACGAAGCCGACGAGGAAGCGTGTGAAGAACGCATTGTCGCGCAGATCGGAGTTAGTGGCACTCTAGGATGATCTCGAACGCGTGTGACAACGGAGCGATTCCCAGTTACTATGGCAGTTTATTACCATGTTTATAATTTTAGCAACCCATTTAGATAGTAACATCCTGCTACTACACTTTTTTTATATCATAGAAGGCAAACGAAGACGTGGGTCACCTGATGTTAAGTGATCACCACCATCCATAGACACTTGCAACACCAGTAGAGTCGCAAGTGCGTTGCTAGCATGTGTAGGGGATGAGAGGGGAGGGAAAAGTAGATGGGGAAAGTGAGAAGAGGTGGGCCTCCAGCGCTCTCACTGACCGAACGAAACGCAATAATGCTAGCACTGTTATTTCACGTCGGTTTTCTATGAGAGGGTTGTCCTACCCCAAGCGAGCCGGCCCATTCACACTGAAGCCAGTAATAGCTTCAACGTGGCTCTGCCACCTTCAGATTATCAGTAATCAAGTATCAGGTATACAGACACAACAAACATACATCTCGAAGCGCGACACGAAGAATTGGCCAGAATTTTATATTAAACAACATCTTATATTAAGACTCAAGCAATTTCGTACGCGTTAATAACGTTAATGAAATAAAACGTAGCTTAAAAAATACAAGAATATTGTAACTTACTATTCAGATGCGTAGATAGTTTAAAACGGGCCTCAAAGTATAATTAGTGGGAGTGAGCGCTTTCTGCTGCAGATTAGTTTATTTTACTGTTCTCGATATGTGACGTAATCTTTTACGGGCCCTATAATATTCTGAGTCTAGGGTTTAGTTACATTTTCAAAATGTATTTGGACATGATACGTGTCAGTTACGTACTATATTCTATTAGAGAATGATATTTTACTATAAGATCGCTGATTCCGGAGTTCATCTGCCATAAATAAACAAAACAAGATTTACCTCTTTAAAATAACAGTTATAAAGAGCTGAAATTTTATTAAAAATAATCACAGATTTGCTTAGAAATAGACCAAAAATTTATTTTTGGTTTTTCTCAATCTGTGTATCATGATAATATATATTATGGGAATATTAAATCGGTTGTTATCGAAGATAGGATCTTACGGATTATTTTTTATAATAAATAAACAGCCCTTAACAATTAATTATGAAAAGGAGCTAAAAGATAAACAACGAGTTTAGTGAAAGCGGGCACAGGCTCCTGACAACGTAATTCCATCAGCATTATGCTTTAATAAGGGAACACTAAAATTAGCCGGTCCGCCTCGACCGGCTATTTCATTATGTGAGAATAGCTTCGCAACATGCCCCTAATAGTGGACAATCTACAACACTGAAGCATTAGTTACGTCAGCATTTTGTGAAAATATTGCGTTCGTTATAAATTATAATGATTTATTAAAGTTTCTTTTTTTTATTATCAAATAACGTTGCAAGTATTCAAACCTCATGGAAACCTTACACGCACTTTTTTTGTATGAGAACTTGGTACAACGAACTGTAAACCGATTCATACACCGTCTGTTTCTGTTATCTGCTGCTTTATTTTACAGTTAAATTATTTACTTTATAATCACACCAAGGTTGACCTTAATGTGTATTATTGAGTTTGTCGAAGAGAAGCAAAAGAAAAGGAAATTGAAAAAGTTTCTTGTATCAAGATCTTGCAAACTGTTTTTGTATTTTAATTCATTATTATGACATTCGCTAACGTATCAACGTCATGTCGATTCGTATCAGCTTAACAAAAAGGTTCTTTTCTGGGAACGGAACTTAAAATTATAGTTTTCTTTATTCTTCACGCGTTATTTGTGATAGATAATATCAGCTGTAGTTATTTAGAAAATATTACAAGGCATTACTAAGACTGTGATATCTCTATCTATTCGTAGAATTGTATTAAAATTCACATCATTAAAATTACAAACAAAGTTGTAGGACGAACGTAATTATTGAATGCTTTCATTTACTTTACTTAGTTCGTAATTAATTATTCATCGTATTTTCATCACAAAAGTACATATTAGAGACCCACCCAAGAAATGTGTTTTTTAATCAAAATAAAACCGATTTTTTTTTATTAAAACCTCTTATAACACGCGCCACTGAATGAAACTTGATAAATTTCCCCGTATAATGGAAAACGTAATAAGGAATCGTAATTTACTTCTTATTGAAATGAGGATAATAGGCGCTCGCCCTAAGATGTACCGCGACTGTTTCCCCGCGGTGCGAGGAATCGCGAAAACATAATATTAACGTTATAATCCAATTTGCGGCTTCATTCGAACTGAAACTCATTAGTGAATATTCTGCATTACTGCATCTAGCGTTAAATGTTGTACTATTGTATTAATCCATCTTTTTTCATAAATCAAAGTTTGTTATGGTGTTTCGTAACCCCGCTGTGCAGGAGTGTAATGTTAATCGATTATATATATATATATATATATATATATATATATACACAATCGATATAAGTAGTCGGTCTTTTTATTATTCTTTCTATTTTTTTTTTTTCTATCGATATAGCCTCTGCCTATGTAGTAACATGTTTTATTAGCAGTAGCTATGGTTCCGCTCGTGAAAATAATCGTGTAAATAAAAAAAATATTGTTTTTTATAAAACTCTTTGTGGTTTATTTTATATATTTAATATCAACACTTTTCGTATATAATTTTCAAAAAATAAAATCGAATTGGGCGCGGTGAATATATTTAAATTTGACAAGATAATTCTATTCGATTAAGATTATTGTTTTACATTGTACATCGCATTTAACATTTTTAATTTGCACTATAATAAAAAAAAACTTCACCAAATATGTATAAAAATCAAGTTTATAGTTCTGTACATTTTTTGAAGCGGAAACATTTTAGGCCGCGTTGAGCGATTTTTGGTAAAGGACACTTATGGATTGGCGTCACCAATAACCTTGACATGCCTATGGTGGCCTATGTGTAATATTGATATTTTGTCTAACTTATATGTTTGATTTATTAAAAGACTATTTTAATTACCGTTCGGGGCGCCAATAGATGTGAAAACCAGACGAATATTAGTAATTACAATTTATAAAATTTAAATAATTCCGACAGAAATTAATTTGGAAATTAAAAAAAGGAATACAGTTATTCCATTATTTAGAGTTTTTATTTCTGTCAGCTGTCATTAACATTGACATTGATTAAAAACTGAGAGTTTTTTTTTTGTAATTCTAATTCTAGGCACTTGTCACCTATATTATGTTGATATGGATTAGTAAAATATAGCAACAGAATATGGTGGAAGTTATTTCATCTATATTTAATCCACTTTAAACCTGTTAACTTCCTCCATATTACCTAATATCACAAAACATAATAAAATGTAGCCAAAGAATAAACCAATTTTTATGGTTATTTTTTTTTTTTTGTAAATTGACTACTGACTTTCATTTTATAGAATTAACAATGAGACTGAGATACCTAGCCTTTTATAATATATATTATATATGAAGATAAATCTAACGTAATACACTTATATTGAATGTGAAGTGCAATTTTGAATTTTGTAACGGTGTTGAAATAAATAAATTTTAATTTATCACTTACTCCTCGGCGAACTTTATTACATTTGTCAGTCACTATTATTTAAGTTCATAATGCAAAGTTATGCTCCCCTAAAATCTTTAGAACAGGTTACAAAATTTTGTGTATTTTTTGTCTGTTGGCTTTAAGTGGATTACAATGTTAATTTTATTGATGCGAAGGCCACCCTCGATGGATTGAACCGAAGGACTGGAATATTAGTATGCCGATGGTGGAAAAAGATAAATTTGTTGGTGGAGCATTTAATTTATGCGATTTTCCGACGAGCTGAAATGGCTATTAGTTTGAATATTTTATGTAAAGAAAATAATGCGACTTCTGCAACGTATTTCATGGTAAGTAATAAAGTTCGCTAGATTATATTTCACGATTTTTAGATATGGATTAAATTATAGAACCATGAATTTTAAAAATTAAATTATATATATTAAATGAATTATAGACTATAAATATTTACATGAGATATTTAATTTGATTAGAATGTTTTTATTGAACTTTCTCGTTATATTTTTTTATATCATAGGAGGAAATGAACAGATGGGTCACCTGATGTAAAGTGAACATCACCGTCCATAGACACTTGCAACACTAGGAGAGTCACAAGTGCGTTGCCAGCCTGTGTTAGTGAGGGGGAGGAAGGGAAGGGGAAATGAATGAGGTGAGGACAGGTGGTCCTCCGGCGCTCTCGCTGACCGAACGAAACGCAACAATGCAAGCATTGTTACTTCACGTTGGTTTTCTGTGAGAGGGTAGTGCTACCCTGGACGAGCCGACCCATTCATGCTGACACCAGTAATAGCTTTAGCGTGGCTCTACCACCTACGAATACGATATTTTATTATTCACACTATATTAAAAATAATTTTTATCACAATTAATATATAGTACCCAGCTTTTGATTTGATACGTTGAGAATAAGACCAAGATATTCGACTTAGATGGTTTTCGTATAGCGTTATCTTTGTCTATCGCATTTATTGCGATTTGCGATAGAGAGAACGCTTTCAAACCCGTAGGAAATCGTTCTTAGCTGGATGTCTCACTCTTCAACCACCACGGAGTGCCAAATCAAATACCGAGTATTGTAAAATTAATTTCAAAACTATTTAATTAGAAATATTCGATGACCTTCGTCACCTTTATCATAAAGAGGTATAATGTATGACTGTTGTTTAAGTAGTCAACAGCACACATAAGTCATGTGACAGATTCCTGGCATAGTCATTCACAGTTCGACTCTTATCGGTAACTCTCGATTTTCATTGGCCATCTAACCTTTCTTGACCTCCGATTTCCGGTACCCGCATCTCAAGATCCACTCACAACATTAGTTAATTTATGTTCCCGTCCGATACGCTCAGGAGTGCCACAAGGCTCAATACTCGCGCCCACCCTCTTCAACCTGATCATCAGCGACCTACCTAAGCTCCCGGGAGTCGAGGTAGGTTGTTATGCTGATGATACAGTCATCTACGCCTCTGGCTGGCGGCCGGATCACCTCAGGAATCGCATCGAAGAAGCCGTTAGCACACTCGGTGATTGGTTTCTTCGATGGCGTATAGCTACCAACCCCGAAAAGAGTGCCGCGATACTCTTCGATTCTAGAACTCGCGATAATAGGTTAAAGCCCATAAGGCTATACAAAACCGAGATACCTTGGACCACCGAAGTCAAGTATCTCGGCGTTACATTAGACAACCACATAACATTCGAGTCCCACATTAAGAGAGTGCGAGACAAAGCCGCTATGGTCTTGGGTCGCCTCCATTATTTACTTTGTCAGAAGAGCAAACTGTCCTTCAGACATAAGTTCACAATATATAAGACTTGTATCCGTCCGATAATGACATAGTTGTCCGGTCTTCGCCCACGCGAATAATCTCGATAAACTTCAGGTTTTGCAGACCCGGGTTCTGCGTAAAATCACCGGTGCTCCTTGGTACGTCCGGAAGGCGGATCTCCACAGGGACCTGGAGATGCCGTCTATCTGGGCGTATATAAAATCACTTACTAGTAGTTATTTCGAGTGAGCCGCGAATCATCCCAGTCCGTTAGTGGTATCCGCCGCAAATTACGAACCCGTACCCAACGCTGGGCGATATAGAAGACGTCCGCGACATATTTTTACCGACCCTTCTGATGATATCACAAGTGATCAGTACCAGCCTGTCCCTCTAAACAAACCATAGATCGCGCCGCCGTGGTCTGGGGGTTAACTTCGCTGTCGCACACCCGATTAGGCCTACCACGGCAACGGCTCAAGCCTAGATTCGATCCCTCTGTAGGAAGCCCTTGAGTGCGTTGCTTGCGCGATACGGTGATACACCAATACATCACTGCTACAACACTACACGATCACCCCCACACACGTGCACGTCTACACGCTACACATTTTGGTGGAAGGGTTTACTTTTTTCCCTTATAGAACTGAAAAACTCTCAATTTTTCGATAAAAATATATATAGAGGAGTTGTTGAGGCGTATATGCTTGGTACACATATACGTTTCAACAACTCATACATATATGAATAGTTAGCTAGGTTATCTAAGATAGATCGCGATTTTGCATGCAACGGGCAACAGCCAAGCCGAGGTGTGCCGTGCACCCTTGAGCTGGTTGCCAATATAAAATCGGCTGAGTGCCTTAAGCGCTCGCCTTAGTAGTCCGGTGAAGCTGTAAAGGCCAAAAAATAAAGGCCAATAGCGTAGTCAGTTCGACAAAAAAAATATATATTTTATGTTTAGCATATTTTCTAACTACACTTAGGTGTACTACTGATCCTTTTCTAAAAGCGCCTTTCAACAAAGGAAAGCCTTTAGTTTTAGAATATTTGTATACATAGATGATTATTTTTTTTGACGCACACTCACATTTATAAATATTCACGTATTGAAGCATATATTAATCTAAATTTAACAGCCTGAAGTAAAAAATCCATGTATTAATTATAAACAGAAATCTAACAAACCCTGAAGCTATCAAAGAGCTTTACCTCGGTGAGAGCAATATCCTTGTCTGTAACCCAGGCTGATCCGAACCTGAAAGCTTAAAACACGCCCGCACAACTTTATGGTTTTAAAAATAACCCTTAACATAACTCTCTGTTTTTGTTATATGCTGAGTAACACTTTTGTTTTGTTATTTATTTCAATTTAACATCATTAATATTCGTTTAGGTTATAATGTTTCGAGAAATGTATGTTTTATTTTAAGACTTATTTTTTCACAGTTTATTATGAATTACTTCAATTTGTGTTCTAGGCAAATATTGAAGTACATATGAAAACGAAAATAATTGTTGTTTATTTGAATTTTAAGAGATTTTTACAGAATATAGTCTATTTAATTCCTAACTTATTTTTCTCAAGGTAAATCTAACCTTTAAACAAGCAATTCTTGTATATTTTTATATTGTCATCGGCTGCTTTGGAAATCCGTGTCACCCCAGTTTCAATCTGAGTGACAACAAAAGAGATATCTTTATAATATTTTTTTAGTGAAAAAATGCTAATTTTGTGAGACAAGGCTATCAGTTTATTTTGATTTAAAAATGTTTTTTAAGGAACCGAGCTAGGCGCGATCGTCCGGGTACTAGTAATTATACAATTTAGGACATGTTTATAAACCGGTTGTAATGGGTTATACAAGAGGAAAATACTTCCACGAAAACTAAGTCACGGTGATAAGCTAGCAAAAAATAAAATTATGCATATTTTCATTTATTTTGCGTTAGACGGACTTGCAATCCATAACATTAATACGTTATTATTAACTAGCTTTTTAGTCGTTATAAAGAATTTATAAATTACTTTCTATGCAAACCAGAAAAGTTGAAACTTTGTCAAAGCTATTCAGAACTCGATGAAAATCCAATACTAACTTGATTCCTTTGTTCAGTAAAAATATTGTAATAGATTTTAAATCAAACTTATCCCATGTCTTTGATATCATTAAGATATTTAAAATCAGTTACAAAGTTTTACGGAACTAAAAAATAGAAAATAAATACTGAACATATAAAAAAATATATATTGAAAATATTCAGTTTTTAAAACAAGTTTGTAGACAACAACTAAACTATAAAACAAAGAAAACCTTGACGCGCATGCAATGGATTTTAACAAGGAATGCCCCTAATACGTGTTGCTTTCTCAACTCACACAACAATTCATATGTTTCGCTTTTGTTTTTGTTTTTTCGAAATGTCTACGCTATAGACCCAGCAAGGTCTTAACAGCTTCACCAGACTACTAAGGCGAGCGCTTAAGGCACTCAGCCGATTTCATTATGGCAACTAGCTCAAGCGTGCACGGCACACCTCGGCTTGGCTGTTGCCTGTTGCATGCAAAATCGCGACCTATCTCAGCTAACCTAGCTAACTATTCATATGTGTATGAGTTGTTGAAACGTATATGTGTACCAAGCATACACGCCTCAACAACTCCTCCATATATTTATTATCGGAAAATTGAGAGTTTTTCAGTTCGATAAGGGAAAAAAGTAAACCCTTCCACTTTCATGTGTAAGTGTGTGTAGGCGTGCACGTGTGTGGGGGTGATCGTGTAGTGTTGTAGCAGTGATGTATATTTGTGTGTCACCGTATCGCGCAAGCAACGCACTCAAGGGCTCCCTACCGAGGGATCGAACCTAGGCTTGAGCCGCTGCCGTGGGAGGCCTATTGGGTCATATATTTCGCAGTACAATACGATTGTTAGAAGAACTAATTCCGCCAAACTCTATGGTTGCTCTAAATATAATTACGCAGAACACACGTCTAATTATAAATATGTATAAGTGTATCATCGAGACTACTTAAGGATAAATATGTCTCATAGATAAATATATTCAGAATGACCAAAAAGTTTCACGAGGGCTTTAAATTAGGTTAACTATCATTTATCGATTGTTTATGGCAAACGCTCTAACCTTTTTCGTTGTTTTATATTAAAATTGTTTTATACTTTTTGGTCCGTCTAAACAACATTGTAGATTAGATTTTTTTATGAATGAATTATATGATTTATTTGAGTATCTAGCGCAGTTACTCATACATGTAATGTAAATGGAATAATAATGAAAATGTAATAACTGATTATTGCTCTGATTTTACACTGCTACTGGCACGTACTAAATATGAAAGGTTATCTATGTTATGGCCATGTCAACGCAACAATGATGAAGTAATTGGTCCGGTATAATTAAAAATTACGTTCAGGTCACATAATTCAAATATTTAATTTAGATAATGAACTTCCTTATTGCGTTGTTTCTCACAATATGCATAAAAGAGATATTAAATAAATGTAAAATTACTATGGATATATTTTAGTCTATCTATCTCGCTCGCTCAGTAGTAATATTAGTGCGAACAGTGAGTAGTGTCATCCAGCTTTTACATTAAGGACCTAGGACGTTGACAAACTCACCTTCACCGCGTTACGTTTCAGTCAAACGCTTCAAAGTGACAAGCTTCTTAAATATGTATTTCGCAGTAACAAAGAAATAGCTAAATACCTGCTCTGAATTAGCAAATTTAGATTATGTAATAAACATTACAAGGCTTAGTAAAACTAACACGTGCCTTTGTATATATACCAAAACCTTCTTAACAGTAACAGAAAAGTATTTTTATCTACACTTTGACTGGTACATAAATTGAATTTGTTATTTTGAAGTGCCTATTTAGGTTTTTTTTTTTTCTCGAAATGACTACGCTATTGACCCATCAAGGTCTTAACAGCTTCACCGGACTACTAAGGCGAGCGCTTAAGGCACTCAGCCGATTTTATTATGGCAACCAGCTCAAGGGTGCACGGCACACCTCGGCTTGGCTGTTGCCTGTTGCATGCAAAATCGCGACCTATCTTAGCTAGCCTAGCTAACTATTCATATATGTATGAGTTGTGGAACCGTATATGTGTACCAAGCATACACGCCTCAACAACTCTTCCATATATTTATTATCGGAAAATTGAGAGTTTTTCAGTTCGATAAGGGAAAAAAAGTAAACCCTTCCACTTTCATGTGTAAGCGTGTAGGCGTGCACGTGTGTGGGGGTGATCGTGTAGTGTTGTAGCGGTGATGTATATTTGTGTGTCACCGTATCGCGCAAGCAACGCACTCAAGGGCTCCCTACCGAGGGATCGAACCTAGGCTTGAGCCGCTGCCGTGGGAGGCCTAATCGGGTAAAAAATATTTAGGTAATCCTCGTGTCGCTTTGGTTTGTGAAATCCGTAATTAAAGGGGATTTTTCGTTCCAAATTAAGAGTTATTTCGCGGTTTCGGATTCTTAAACATGCAAACTAATTAAATAGAGATCTTTTTTAAGAGTTACGAGAATTTTACTACGTGTAAACACGTTAATGAATTTGAATGTGTATTTTAGAAACTGTGTATCGTTCGCTGTCTGTCTTAATGTTACCGTTGTGTCAAGATCATTTAATACGCAAAAAATAATACCATTATACCATTTATAATTAAACTACCTGATCCGTGCCCACTTCGTTGGTCACAAACTTTACCTGTTTATAATATTACTAGACTCTGCCCGCGACTTCGTCTGCGTAGTAATAGTTACTTTGGTCTAACACTAACATCCAACGAAAGCTCTCAAGAGGAACAAAAACAAAAACAACGTATTGGTTTTGGCATGATGATATATAGCCTATAACCTTCTTTGATAAATGAGCTATATAACACTGAAAGAATTTCAAATCAGAACAGTAGTTCATAAGATTACCCCCCCCCCCCCAACAACGTCATAAACTCACAAATTTTACTTCTTTATAATATTAGAATAGACTAGTATAGATTAATATATTAGTAATTAGAAATTATTAGTAATTAGTATGAGTATATTAGTATTACTATAGATGAAGGAAACCTTATAAAATAAATTTGATTTACAAAAATTTATATCGAATAGAGTAATTGCCTAAGTTACTATAAATCGAAAAAAAAACACACAAAGTAATTAAAACATTCACCGTAGTTTTTTGTACATAAAATTTCTATCATTTTTTTTAATTTATTTATTTAGGGGCTTTTGTGGCTATATCCATGGTAACCTAAACTTGATTTACAGGCTCAAAAACTTAAATAAACACATTTTTACAGCTAATATAAAATAATATAGCGCCATTAATTACGACTCAACATCTTAAATAGTTACAGTGCTTCAATACTATTATGTTTGGATAATAAACCATGAAACATTCCTATATTTTCTAGATCCAAATTGAGAGTCGACATCAGTAACTTTCTACTCACTTGAAACCGACTACATTCTGTTAATACAATTTATTGTTATAGTGATATTATTATAAAATGTATTGTATATATACCATTGCGTATTTAATAAGCTCTCTTATTCCTGAATTAAGATTCATAACCATAGTCTAGTTACGATTAACGTAATTAATATTAATTAAAGATGCTAATAGAGCCTGACGTTACATATACAAGTAAATGCAATTGCGTGTTGACGTGCAATGGGTATTACAAGCAGACTACCCTGCATAACAGTCGTATCATTAGGGGAGTGTCACTCGTAAACCACTCGTAATGTATTTTATCTTGGACTATAAAATTTATTTACCCATCTACTACCATATTATTGGGATCTCATTTCGTAATGTGCACTGAAAATGGTAATTTACGTGACATAAATATATTATATTGGGCATTTTACGTGATACTGACGTTTCTGGTGGGTGGTTGTTATCGAAATATATTTTTGTTACTAGAATGTTCTTTCTTTATCTATAAGCGACTATTATAAAATTTTATATGTTTGTAGGAAGTAAGCTCTGAGATTTATGAATTACGATAACTTCTCCACAGAGAGATATATACTTTCCCACTTAGTATGTAACTAACAAATGAATATTGAATAAACTTGACCTTAGTACAGCTTAAATATCAGTAATAACACATACGTAGACTATATCATACAAATATTATTTCAATTGGCTAATATATAATTAAGTATTAAGTAAGTTTAAATAGATCCTACCATCATAAAGCAATATCAACGTGCGATGCGTACACCTTAACGGGTACAAAAAAGTTAAATACGTATTAAATACTTGCTTTAAAAGAGTTTCATACTAAATGCACCGCGCTCGCCCGAGGCAAGTTAGCGTCATCCTTTTTTCGCAAGTCTAACTTAACCTAACCAAAGCGAGACAAAAGACCAAGATGACGGATATTCAGGGAGCGCAGCGCAATTAAAACATAACCTGTTTAAAGCAAGTATTTAATACGTATATAACTTTTTTGTAATAGAACCTTTAGAGTTATACAAAGATAATGTAATAAAAACGCAGATAAAGTTACGGGGGATCTATTAGAGTACACTGTTAAACTAATGCGTCGCGGGCTGCTATATTACAGTGCACTGTTAGCCCGATGGCTATAACAGTTTCTTTGCCTTTTTTTTCTCGAACTGACTACGCTATTGACCTAGCAAGGTCTTAACAGTTTCACCGGACTACTAAGGCGAGCGCTTAAGGCACTCAGCCGATTTTATATTGGCAACCAGCTCAAGGGTGCACGGCACACCTCGGCTTGGCTGTTGCCCGTTGCATGCAAAAATCGCGACCTAACTTAGCAAACCTAGCTAACTATTCATAAATGTTTGAGTTGTTGAAACGTATATGTGTACCAAGCATATCCGCCTCAACAACTCCTCCATGTATTTTTGTCGGAAAAATTGAGAGTTTTTCCTTTCGATAAGGGAAAAAAAAATTAACAAAAATAACCCTTCCACCAAGATGTGTAGCGTGTAGACGTGCACGTGTGTGGAGGTGATCGTGTAGTGTTGTAGCAGTGATGTATGGGTGTCTCACCGTATCGCGCAAGCAACGCACTCAAGGGCTTCCTACCGAGGGATCGAACCTAGGCTTGAGCCGCTGCCGTGGGAGGCCTAATCGGGTGTGCGGGAGCGAAATTAACCCCCAGACCGCGGCGGCGCGATCTGTGGTTACGCGGGCGTGGGCGTGAGCACGCTCTGTTACGAGGGGCAGGCTGGTACTGATCGTTCGCTGACGTGATATCGTCGGGAGGATCGGTGAAAATGTGTCGCGGACGTCTTTTATAACGCCCAGCGTTGGGCACGGGTTCGTAATTTGCGGCGGATACCATTAACGGACTGGGATGACTCGCGGCTCGCTCGAAATAGCTATTTGTAAGTGATTTTATATACGCCCAGATGGACGGCATCTCCAGGTCCCTGTGGAGATCCGCCTTCTGGACGAACCAAGGAACACCGGTGATTTTACGCAGAGCCCGGGTCTGCAAAACCTGAAGCGTATGTAGATTCTTCGCGTGGGCGAAAACCGGACAACTATATGTCATTACCGGATGAATACAAACTTTATATATTGTGAGCTCATGTCTGAGGGACAGTTTGCTCTTCTGACAGAGTAAATAATGGAGGCGACCCAAAACCATAGCGGCTTTGTCTCGCACTCTCTTAATATGAGGATCGAACGTTAAACGGTTATCTAAAGTGACGCTGAGATACTTGACCTCGGTGGTCCAAGGTATCTCGGAATCGTATAGCCTTATGGGCTTTGACTTGTTATCGCGATATCTAGGATCGAAGAGCATCGCGGCACTCTTATCGGGGTTAACACTTATACGCCATCAAAGAAACCAATCACCGAGTGTGCTAACGGCTTCTTCGATGCGATCTCTGAGAACACTCGGCCACCAGCCAGAGGCGTAGATGACTGTGTCATCAGCATAATAACCTACCTCGACTCCCGGGAGCTTAGGTAGACCACTGATGAACAGGTTGAAGAGGGTGGGCGCGAGAATTGAGCCTTGTGGCACACCTGAGCGTATCGGACGGGGCGATGAGAGTTCGCCGTCTATTCTAAAACGGAAGGTTCTATCGGCGAGATAATCATGGATGATGTGAACTAACCTATCGGGTATACCGGCTTGATTTAGCTTGTATATGAGCCCTTCGTGCCAGACCTTATCGAAGGCCAGTTTCCTTGCCGCTGCCGCCGCTCTTGGTGTTGTAGGTTTGAACACCGGCCCACTTCTCCTCACCTTCCCCCACTCCTCTTCTCTTCCCCCTTCCCTCCTCCAACACAGGCTGGCAACGCACTTGTAACTCCCCTTGTGTTGCAAGTATCTATGGACGTAGTGATAACTTTACATAAGGTGACGACCCACCTATTCGTTTGCCTCCTATGATAAAAAAAAACACTCTCACACAGTATAAATACGATTATTTGTATAAATATTTTTTTTGTATGTTCCACAAATGATTATGGTATTCTGAATGGGAGATTACACTGTGTTAGTGAATTTTATGTTTGTAATTACCCCGCGACACAGGGCTTGATAGCAAGTGCAGAAACTGTATTTAAAAAATCTTATGTATTTTATTTCGGTTAAGTTTTATTTAGTGTGAACTCGCGTTTGGAAGTTATTATTGAATAACATGGAATATTTTTGCATTCATATTCCGTAAATTTTCATTGAATCGAATTAAACTATTTCTTATACCTATTTTAAGGAATTTTAAATGTTGTCAGGACCGAGTGAGGGGAAATATAAGGTTACTTATAATTATGGTTTTACTGTAAATTATGGAACAATAATAAAATATGATATTTAAAAATAAACACGACCCAACATTAATTCAGATGAGATGCTGCATACTTACCAGGATAGCTCAAAAGTTTTTTTTTTTATATCATAAGAGGCAAACGAACAGATGGGTCACCTAATATTAGGTGATCACCACCGTCCATAGACACTTGCAACAACAGAGGAGTCACAAGTGCGTTGCCAGCCTGTGTTTGGGAGGAGGGCGGGACAAGAAAGGATGGAGGAAGGGGAAGGGGAGGGTAGGTGGGTCTCCGGCTCTGTCACTGACCGAACGAAACGCAACTATGCAAGCACTGTTACTTCACGTCGGTTTTCTGTGAGACGGTGGTGCTTCCCCGGACGAGCCGACCCATTCGTGCTGAAAACAATAATAGCTTCAGCTTGGCTCTACCACTACTGTAAAGTATTTTCTCGTGAACTTAATCCCAAGCAATGGCTAGTGCTGTATGAAATATATTAAAAATGTATATATAATGTAGAAAATAAACGGTACGTCGTATTCTTAGAAAGTATAGGAACAGGTTTTTTGAAAATTCATTAAATTACGACATAACTTCCAGTGCACGTACTAATTTCTACTAGTTCGAAGGGTGCAGTTAGCAACTTACACTGTTACGTGAGTCATTCTAACTTAGTCCTCAGAAGTAGCAACCTTTTATAATTGGGCTTAGAATTGTGGTTCCATCGAAGTTAATTGTACATAGCAATACGCTGCAGTGAATACTTAATATCAGATGGTTTGCATATCTTTACTCCACTTCACAAGACAATGTTTAGCCCTTTTTGTTAAAATTATAAGGACTAATTTTATTCAATAAATAACACAATTGCGCTTCAATACTACGTTCGACGATACACTCTGTGTTGCTATACAGCTTAACAAGATCGAATTTAATTAACAAGAACAGAACGAAACTGTACGTCCCAATTCCCACATACAATCCGCGGCGTAAACTTCGCGATCTCCTGATCTGCGGTCATGTGATAGAACGATGTATAGGTCTCTTTGCAGGTAAGTATTTAGTATATTTTAAGTTTATATACACAATTTATAAATAAATTAATAATCAATGAGTTTGTTTTCACCCATTTCAAGGTCTTCTTGATAGAAATTAGATTTTTTTTGTATGATAAAATTAATCATCTGAATAAACAATATTCCCTTGTTTTACAATTTCTAATAAAATTTGAGTTGATTTCGAATTTAATTTTTTAGTTCTATAAAGCAATTAATAATTTGATAATAGACAAATTATACTTAAATATTCATGGTTTATTTGTAATCCTTATAAAAATTCCATAATAATTTAATAAATAATCTACTCTGGAGTACAAGAATATTATCTTCACAAAATTAAATTATTTACAATTGTTTTGAAATATTAATTATTTTATGAACTTCTATTACAAGGTTAAATTAAAATCTATTGAACTTTTGCCGGCGGTTCAGATTACTAATAACAAGAATCATAAATAAGTAAAGAGTTTTATGTTATTTTGTGTTATAAATTATAGTTGGAACCAGAGATCTGAAGGTTCAAATGTAATCTTTCTCTTGATCCATCTCTGCGTACCCCTCGATGTTGCAGGCTGCATTCTCCTCTGTCGTCCCTTCGGTGCCATAACGAGTACTGTCGTGAAATAAATCGTGCCACCCCAAATGTAACGTTGCCGTTTCAGCCGGTTTCAGGACGGGGATAAAAGGTCTTTATTTTTTTCGCGTTGAATCCCTTTTGTATTCTGCGTTTTGATTGGTTGTAGTTTATGGGCTATATATTGTAGCTTCAATGTCAATCTTTATTTAATTTTTTTATTTAATACTTGGAAAACACATTTTCCAAGTATAGGTCAATATTTGAATAACCGTATTTTATTTTAAATTACTAGTCTGTAATAACCGTTGGCTACATTTCACTTATTTCGATGTTTTTGTTATGTATTACAGTTAAACATAAACATAAACGGTTATTAAAAAAAAAATACGTATTGAGTATTCGCTTTAAAAAAGTTAAGTTTTAAATGTACCGCGCTCGCTGAATGTTCGCCATCTTGCTTTTTTGTCTCGCTTTGGTTAGGTTGGGTTTAAACTTACGAAATTGTGTGCATTTAGTACAAAACCTTTAAAAGCAAGTATTTAATACGTATTAGTTCGAAAAAAAAAATTTTGTAATAACACCGAAATTGTTTACAATTCCTTGGAACGCCTTGTTTTCAACTGTTACGGAGAATTCGTAAAACTAAACTAAAGTAAGTGAATTCGGTACAGATTGATTAAAGCAATAGATAACACGCCACACGCTACGGGGCCGATAGCATATTCCGAAAAATTGGACAAAATGTCAGAGGTACATATAAATCGTATACAATAGTCTCATTCCCTTATAGTGACCATTAAAACTATCCGACCAGCTATTTGCAGATTTAAACCAAACGATCCGATGTCACGAATTCAAAAAACATTTATCACTCTCTCGATATTCCGGCCCGAGACCGCGCACAAGGTGCATGCATGCTTTTAGTGTATTTCTCATTACGTGTTTTGGTGAACCGATAAATCTGATAATTTATAGTTGACATTACCAACTGATTTGTAAAAGAAATATGTGAATTCGTATTCCTATATTAAATAGAGGTCAATGTATAAAATTCAACCATAAAAAGAGGTACAGTTTTTTTGACGTGTTTGTAGGTATATAGGTATTATTTGTATACATTTCTGTTTTATTTTTCTAACTAGTAAAATATGTACTGAATATTGTACGAACATTAGGAAACCTATGAAATTGCCGTTTTGTATGAAAAAATTTAAACGAATTTTTTTCATGTATTTTTTATTTGTATTAATCGAAGTAATCACCCATGCAATCAATGCATCTTTGCCAACGCAGTGGTAGCTTATTGATGCCCTTCTTAAAGAAATCAGCTGGGCAGGAGGCAGCAAATTCTTCAAAGGCATTTTGTACTGCCTCTCGGGTATTGACTTTTTTTCTCGCAAAGGAGTTATCCAAATTCTGAAAAAAGTAGTAGTCTGTAGGCGCAAGGTCTGGTGAGTAGCGCGGGTGATGGAGAACTTCCAACCCCAATCTTGCAACTTGGAGACCGTCTGCTGTGCAGTATGAGGTCGCGCGTTGTCGTGCAGGAGCAGCGGAAACGAGCGATTGACCAATGCTGGTTGGAGATGTGCCAGCTTCTCCATCATTGTGTTCAGTTCTTCATAGTACACAACTGCAGTAATGCTCACCCCGTTTGGTAAGAAGCTGTGATGAATCACACCGGCGCTAGACCACCAAACGGTGACCATTACTTTTCTAGAGTTAAGTTTTCATTTACGGCATTGTTTAGGTGCTGAACCAGGATCCAACCCGCTTGCTGAGCGCTTGCGGTTATCAAACAGAATCCATTTTTTATCACAGGTAACAAGGCGGTTTAAAATTCCTTCATTTGTGTGTCTGTTGAGCAGTGCAAGGCACGTCTCGACGCGTACTTCGCGCTGGCGATCATTGAGTTCGTGGGGCACTCATTTGTCAAACTTTTTTACCTTGCCAATTTGACGCAAATGAACCAATATTGTTTTGATGCTAACGTCGAAAGCTGCTGCTAATTCAGCCGTAGATTGTGTATCATCAGCTTCCATAAATACTTTTAATCCGTTATTGTCGACCAAAGTCTTCGGACCGCGAGGTTATTTTTCGGTTCGAAATTCCCAGAACGGAAGCGAGCAAACCAATAACAGGAGATGCGTTGGTTTGTAGTATTAGCTCCGTAAACGTCGTTGATGTTACATTCCGCTTGTGGCGCGTTGCTGCCACGATGCTACTCATATTCCATAATTACTCGAATTTTTAACGTATCTATGATGACAAAAAAGATTGCAATGCGATGACAATATGTAACACTAATCAATAAACAAATGACTACTTTTGGAAAAGAATTCAATGTTTTTAAACTAAAATTAATTTGAAATTAGAATTCTTAGCGAAACAAAATTATTTTGATTTGAAATGGCCAGTACTGCAGAACTGCAATTTCATAGGTAAAGACTATTATTATAAAAAGGTAAAGTTTGGTGTAATCTTAGGAACTACGGGTCCGATTTGAAAAATTCTTTCAGTGTTATATAGCTCATTTATCGAGAATGGTTATAGGCTTTATATCATCACGTTAAGACCAATAGAAGCGGAGTACCAATGAACAATGTTTAAAAATGTTTTTTTTCTTCTTGAGTGCTTCCGAAGGAACGAACCAAGTCGCGGGGCCCTGCCCCTAGTGTTTGATAAAACAAATCGACAATAAACCAAGCGAAGCCGCGAGAAAAAGCTAGTGGTGAGATAATAATGCGGTAATTAAACCGGGGAACCAATACAAACGGTTACAAAACTAGCGATTAGAACCAGAGAAGTTAAAGAGTGGTATGAGAATGTATGTTTGAAAGTGGATGATTACGGGACTACAGAAAACTCGAAAAAATATTGGATTTTTTTTATATCATAGTAGGCAAACGAACATGTGAGTCACCTAATGATTAGTGATCACCGCCGTCCATAGACGCTAGCAATTCCAGGGTAGTCGCAAGTGCGACATCAGTCTGTGTCTGAAGGAATGAAGAGAAAGGAGTGGAAGGGAGAGGAGAGAAAGTGGGCCTCCGACACTTTCACTGACCGAACGAAACGCAAAATTGCGAACACTGTTACTTCACGTCGCTGTTTCTGTGAGAGGACGCTACTACCCCGAGCGAGCCGACCCATTCATGCTGAAACCAGTAATGCTTCAGCGTGGCTCTACCACCTTCAACTGGATGTACGCTGTTAAGAAAACGGACGAATAGAATACCAACTTCACGATTTTATTATATACATCTATGTTGCCATTCAAATCTATTATACTTATCAACAATATGAATTGTTATTTTCGATTAATTTTAAAACGAATGTAGAATTTAGTTCATTCGGTGACTCATAATTGCGCATTCAGATCTTCGATATTGATTTTTTATTTCGGTCTATTGCCAGCCCCCGGGACCTCGACGTTAACCTGTCAAGCCTAAATTATACGCCTGCAAATGACCAGCATTAACGAAGTAACATATACATAGGTATGTTATTTGTTGATGAGTATTCATTTAATTTAGAATGGGATAAATAAAAAGACTATTTTTTCATTTGTGTAAATGCTGTTTAAAATGACGATTTTTTCATT
>JACEII010000005.1:398808-429373 GCA_014332785.1 Antheraea mylitta | reverse complement strand
AAATCGTGATGAAACTTCGAACACAAGTTTACAGAAAAGAACATAGAGTATATTTAATCAGAAAAAGTTTACTCTTGCCCTATAGGTTAAAACTTTATTGACGACAGCGAAGCTGCAAACAAAACCTATTTTACTATATATAATTCTTCTTTGAAACATTCTTAATGTGTGTTCAACTTTTTACCAGAACTTAATCCAAAGTTTCCGTGTTTCTATAGGTAAATTACAGTGAGATTGTCGGCCTATTATTCATTTAATATCTACTATAATAAATTATTGTCTTATAGAGAGATAACATGACTGCTAATGTCTTGTATTATCAGTTGTAGAAAGTTTAACGTGATAACTTCCTCATCTTACGACAATTACCAGACACCATAATTCACTTCGACGTTATCATTAAGTTGTATTGGTTTGTTACGATTCAACGAACTGTGTATTGGTTATCTACAAGCAGAGAGTTTTGTAATCGATTCTCTATATTTTCCAAAATACATGTTCGAAGAATTTTGGTAGAAAGATCAGCTTATTGCCCTGACACCATAACTATTTACGGCTTTACTCAATTGTTATTTATGAGGTTTTGCTCACGGTTTCACACGCCTCAGTGTATATCATTACCTCTCTGGAACATTACTTTTTTCATGAAAGTACTTGTCCTCTTTTGCACCCTCGAAAAGATCTATGGAAAAATTAATTATGACCGATTAAATAATTAAGGCGTAATAGAGGAACAAACAAACAAACTCGCATTGGTATTTACTATATACGTAATAATAATAATACGTTTTTTTTTTTGTAATAAGACCGTATTGTTTAATTTTTTTTACATATCAACAGACAATTGCAATTTATAAATGATTTATTCACATAAATAAGTTAACACTATCGGATATAATTAATTATGAGAGACTTAAAACCATGCATGAATAAATTACGATTGATATTCACACACGATGTTCCGAAATTAACCGATTTACAGCGATTGCCACTTAATTATGTATGATAAAAAGGCATTGAACGATGTTTTCCATGAACGCCTCACGCCAGCTGTCATGTGGATGTCACTAGTTGATACGGAAAATGAGTTAATAATAAACTTGTTGAGTGAATTTAACGACAATTATAACATATGAAAATAATTTAATGAATATCATGATGATGTGTACGAGTTCATAGTACGAGATCATATTACACTATATTTTATATTTAAATAGGCCCTGCCCGCGACTTCGTCCGCGTAGTATGAGTAACTTTGGGCTAACGCTAACACGCAGCGGAAGCTCTGAAGAGGAAAATAATCCAGATTTTGAACCATTTTTCATTGGCGCTTTCGCTTCTATTGGTTTTCGCGTGATGATATATAGCCTGTTACCTTCCTTGATAAATGAGTTATATAGCACTGAAAGATTTTTTTGAAATCGGACCAGCAGCTCCTGAGATTACCTCCTATAACGTCACAAACTATACCTATTTATAATATTAGTATAAATTTCTTCTGTACATGTGTATGTCACTGAACTCCTAAACGGCTGGGCTAATTTTGATGAAATTTTTTGTAAGTGTTCAAGTGGATCCGAGAATGGTTTAGATTTACAGTTGATCCCGGTAGGTGGCGCTACGGTTGACTTTTAGGATATTTTTTATTACCAAAGCAGGACAACGTCTGCCAGGACGGCTGGTATGAAAATAATGTAATGAATACCGTGATGCTGTGTACGAGCTGTTGGAAGGATATTACACTACCTACGTTCATGACAGTAACTCACATAATGAATGAGCTTAAACTACTGGGTTAGAGTCGAGCAAATTTGTAAACAAGATCCTTTTACACTAAGTACTAAGGAAGAAATTTTGGAAATTCAACAGCAAAGTTGGTAAAAAGGGACGAGTCTTATATAAAAATCTGTCCGTATTTTTAGTTAGTTATTCTTTTATATATGTAAAACTAAACAGTCGAAAACAATTATTGCATACAAAAAGCGGGAGATTACTAGTTGAATTATAATACGAATAGATTCTTATGAATAACCTTAAGATTTTCATGTATCTCAGGGAATTATTTTAAGTTTCTCAAAGGTAAATTAGTTGTCTCATATAATTTATAGAAGGTTTTAACAATAGGTATGGCATGGTAGTATAAAATCGGTTGAGTTTTTACTTATGCTCGTAATATTATCTTTGCTTACGTTTTTCAAAGATTATATTATCAAGACACATAAAATAAGCTTTCATACATTTCAAACTGGTAATTCGCAATACTTACGACAGCTGTTGATTAACATTACATTTTTTTTTACTAGCCCTCGCCCGCTTCTTCTGCGTAGAATAGGGCCTTTGTGCTAACGCTAACACGCAGCGGAAGCTCTCAAGACTAAAAATAATCCCTATTTTAAACAATTTTCATTGGTATTCCCATATTATTAAACGTGATAGCCTATAACCTTTCTCAATAAATGAGTTATATGACACGGAAAGAATTTTTCAAATCAGACCAGAAGTTCCTGAGATTATCCCCTACGTCACAAACTCACAAACTTTATCTCTTTGATATATACCTTTCTCAATAAATGAGCTATATATAAAACTGAAAGATTTTTTCAAATCAGAGCAGAAGTTTCTGAGATAACCCCTACAACGTCACAAACCTTATCTCTTTATAATATTAGTATATATTTACTCTATCAGCTTTTTTATTTTAGTAGTATTGACTCTATTTTACGTGTCCATATTCGTTAATGACATATGAAATATTCAGTTCCTGTTCCTATCTAATTATTTGGAAAATCTGAATTACAATTTATATTTATTTTTCAATAATTATTCTACAGTATAATCCTCAAGACATAGTTCATCTTTTATTTACACTGCCGTCTCAGAGTTTATAATTTACATTCTCAAAGGAGTCGTTTAGTTTACCCCATTTTAGGCTGAGAATCACAGAACAAATTTGCGCACTGTTACCATATATATCTAATGTAGATATATAAATATTATAAAGAAGTAAAGTTTGTGAAGTTGTAGGAGGTAATCTCAGGAACTACTGGTCTGATTTGAATAATACTTTTAGTGCTATATAGATCATTTATCGAGGAAGGGGAGAATATAAGGAGAATATCATCACGCCAAGTCCAATACGAGCGGAGCATAGATGAAAATTGTTCCAAAATCGGGACTTTTTCCCTTTTGAGAGCTTGTACTGCGTGTTAGGGCTAGTGTAGATATAAAGTTATTAAATAAAGGTAAGCGAATTAAAACATCATAATTTTTATATTGTTTATTTGTCGTTTGTGTTAATGCATTATATACTTTAAATAAGTTTCATAACAAAATTTTTAAAGTAGTTCGTATAAATAGTCTTACACTACAAATATACTGTAGATATCATCATGTATATATAGGTATTAAGTTTTTCGGTTATGATTAATGTATGGAATTTGTAGGATTAAACATATTATAAAATGATTACAAATACAATAATAATTTTATTTTTAATTACAACTTTAAAAATCCAAAGCTTCTGTTTTGAAAAAAAAATTCAACTGAATCATATGCTGAAACTTAAAAATAATTATAATTATGTAAAATAAGCAAAAAAAAATGTTATAATTTATTTTTAAAAGACAAATTTAGATTTTTATCTGTCTCAAATCAGAAACTTATGAATTTAGTTATTGAATATTTGCTAAGTATAAAAATATGAATTAGTGAATATGTATTAAACGTATAAAACATTTAAAATAATATTTATTAAATAAGTTGGCCAATAAATTTGTATTTATTATTTGTACCCATCAACATCAGAGCGACTGGATTATTGAATATATAACTTTATGGAATATGCATTGTTTCTAAGCTTGTTATATTTATGAAAATGCTGCCTAAATATAACTAATAAGTACACTATTTAATAATCATTGTTCTTGAATATAAATTAACTTCATTAAATATTTCAAAATGATTACACTATATTGCTTATATTTGTACAAAGTTTCTTCACGTATTGGTGTTTCAATTCTGAAAATATACAATGTATTATATAATACAATATCATTTAGCACTGAATATTATAAAGAACTTTACAAAGCCTTGAACTAGGTACATCTTCATAATAATAACCTATATTTCTCAGGAACTAGAAACAAAAACTCAAATATACATCTAAATTACAGTAGAAGATTTAAGCATAAACGTAATTAAGATAGATTAAGTACAAAATTGAAAAGGACAATAAACTGTACTTAAATAGTATATTTACAAGTATATACAACAAAGCTATCACATATTAAATTATTTATATCACTATATACATTATTGCAAATTCAACGTATACCGCTTTGCTGGCAGTGTTCAATTTAATCGGGAATAGCAAAGGAATAGTTGATAATAGTCTTTGTACACACATGTTAAACATAAACTATGTGCGGTTTTTCTGGCGTCCTATGAGGCGGTATCGTTTCGTAAGCGAACTGTTGATAAATATGTTCCTCACTGTCCTCCTGATAGTAAGGACTTTTGTCAACACTATGCCAAGGAGGATTTAATGAATGAAAATTATTCGTCACCGATGAACCGATCATTAGATAACGGTCCACGTCACGTTTGTTTTCTTGTTCTCTACTGCGTGTAGCATAACCTAAGCCGTTACTTAACTTAGAAACGTCCCCGTTCATCATAACGCTTGTCATGATTTGCTTTGACTTATCTCCTTTGCACTTCTTTAAAGGACCCATGAAGTATAAAACACCACCAACAACACTGATAATAATGCTCACTGTCAGCACCACAACAGCAACAATCACCCATCCACTTGAGCAGCCGTATTCAGATTCAGGTATCTGAACAAATAGAACGCCTTTAAGATGTAAAGGTGCAGCACATTTCATGTCTTCATAATCCAATTTAAGTATAGCAGTTTTATTTCCGGGTTTTTTGCTGTTCGTTTCACTTTCCTTACCCAGTTTCCAAAGCCAGAGTAGTGAACAGTTGCAAACGAATGGATTGCCAGATATTTCCAATTCTTGTAATCTATCTACTGGAAAATGAGACGCTTCGAGAGTCTCCAGAGCATTGTTTTTCATGTAAATATTTGTCAATTTCGGATTACCGTGAAACAATCTAGGCGGCACTTCTCTAACTTTGACATTCTCATTCATCCATATTTTTTGTAAATTTATATTATCCACAAATGCTCTAGGGTCAATCTTCTCAAGTTCGTATAGTCGGCTCAAGTGTAAATGTTTTAGAAGAAAAAGGCTTTGGAAAGAAAGTGATGTAATATTTTTAAAAAAGTTTCCACTTAGATACAAATGGGATAAGTTGGATAGTTTCGCTAATGCAGAAGTTGGAATTGAAGTCATATTATTATCACTGAGATCCAAATGTCGTAACGATGGTAAATTATGAAATCCTAGTTGATTCACATTTTCAATGATATTATTATTTAAATCTAAATGCTTCAGTTCCTTTAGAAATGGTATACCATGTCTAGTTACCTGTTCTATTAAATTATCTGATAGGTCAAGATATTCCAGATGAATGGCGAAAGCAAGATTAGATGACGGTATATCTAATATAGAATTGTTCTTCAATGATAACATCTTCAACGAAGACAAGGGATCGAAGGTTTCCTGTTCGAACGTAACCAGTTTATTGTTTGATAAATCTAGTCTTTCCAACAAAGTTAGATCTTTGAACGTCTGCACGTTTATATTTGATATCTCATTGTCTGATAGATTCAAATCGACAAGCCTTTTGAGTCCAACAAAAGTATCTTTGTCTAATTTTTTTAGGTAATTGTGGCTAAGATTTAAATGAATCATCTCGACATTATTTTCAAAATTTTTACTACCTAAATCTATGATTTTGTTGTATGAGATGTCCAAGATAGTCAGCTGAGTGTAGAAACCGAAGGTGTACAGAAGATTGTCTATTGAATTGTGGGTTAGGTTGATATGAGTGGCTTCTGGATTTAACTGTATAGGAACAATTTCCAAGCTGGCGTTGGCACAAGAAGCGGCACGTAAGGCATCGTCGCAAGCACAACGAGCGGGACATAGAGTGCGTGCTGTTACACCCCACGCCCACGCCATCACCACCACCCACCAGCGCCACTTCACTATGCGGGAGCCCATAACATCTCATGTATACGCCACGGAAAATCTGAAAATAAAAAAAGCTTAATATAATATTGTATAATTGTTCCATTCTTTTATGAGATATGTGTAATATTTCTTATTACATTTTACGTTTATATATTTTCCTATATGTTGTATGTTACTTTTACTCTATCACCTAAACAGTTCCAGCTTTCATAATAACTGAAATTAAAATAACTTTGAAAAATATGAGATGTACTTTCTTTTTTTCCATCACTTATTGTTATCACAAAATCCGACCACCCTAATAGTATATTTTCCCGACGCGCCAGCCGTGGGAGATAAAAGTAAAAATATATACACAAAATTATCGCTCGACAAAATCTTAATATAATTTCTGCCGAAAACTGCAGATAACAAATGTGCTTCTCCGCAATTTGTATGGGGGAATGGAATTGTTTGATCCAAATTAGGCCGATAAGAGACGTGCCTCGCCGTCGGAATGGCAGACTCACCACAAAAACTTTTTTATTATCGTTACGTTTTTGTAAATAAGTTTATGTAGACCGGAAAATATTACCAGATTTTATGTTTTGATTAATATTCTAATTAATATTTATACGGATATAAAGCTCACTTATTATATTCTTGTGGATATGTAGACAGCATATAACTGTGTATAAAAACTCTTGTTGTTAAGCTGGCATTTATAATTAATTTGTGACAGAGCCATTTACTAAACTCTGAACTAAAATCTTTGTGAGAATTTCCAAGCAACATCCATGAATTTTATAAAAATCGATCATAAATATTGTGCTTCTTATAACTGACAACTTGTATTTATTATAAACTATATTGATTATCAAACATGTCCCTTAAGTGTAAATATACTATGTAGTATTATTTCAATTATTTGCATATTATCATTTATATGTAATTGTGTAAAACATCGAATCAAAAACCTATATTCTTACAAAAGACGGAGATGTAGTAAAAATATTTTAAAAGAAACTAAACCGTTTATCCTGTTTCAGTAGCCAGCACCAGTCGTTTCTCTCGTAAAGGCTTATTGCTTTCCTTTATTTATCGTCCTACGTTAGCCACAAAATGAATGTAGCCTGTAAACGGGAAACTAGCTCGCCAGCAACCGCGCCGCTAATCCTACTGAGCGCCATCACAACAATATCGCCCAAAACGCTTTGCGATTTTACAAAGGATCATTCGGTAGGTACTTCGAATTAAATGTTCGGCTTTACAATTCGACGGAATGTATAATGAATAGCACCGTAACATCTGTTAACGAAGGCGAACGATCTAGAAAGTTTCACGCGCGGGAATAACTAATTGCGAAGGTTGGAATTCAATTTATGGCTTCTAGTGCGCCTCCCGGGATATCACGCCATGCTAAAGTATTAATAATGCAAAACAGTGTCACGGAAAGTTTTTGATTCGAAATGCAAATTGGATTAGGAAACAAAGTTGTGTGTCGAGCTTGTACCGCCGGTTTGTCATCGTCGGTTATGCTAAATGATTAACAACCATTTTAATAATCAACGTATTTTCGTAGGCAAGGTTCAGTTTCTGAATATTTTCTATTTGTTTTGAACACCTAAAATTTAATCATTATAAACTGAGCTAGGCCATTATGTTTCGTAATACTTAACTATGGAAGCATCAAATTTGAGTATATTATTGCCTTTATCAATTGCCTGGGTAGGTAACAATATGGTAATAAAAGATAGAGCTATTATTATTTAATTTAATAGACAGAGCTGAAAGATCATTATTTCAACCTTGTACATGACTGACTTTTATGTGAGGAGCATTATTGTCCATTCCATGTCTGGATTTAAACTTCCTACATCTATATTCAGTTTGGTATTGGCTATACTTAGTTTTAATTAAACTACTGTGTATGAAATTATACCTATATAGGTTTGTGTGTGTTTGTTTTTAGTCTTTCGAAAAATTATAATTAGATACTTTATTTTCCTTATGATTAATTTAAAGTAATTTATAACTTACATATTTAGATAAACTATGGGATTAATAGTTTTTTGATAATGCCTATTCGATACTATTAATTTTAAATAGATAATCTTCAATAAAGTCATGAGAAGATTTCGTGACTCTCCCTACGTAACCAGATATCATCCGATGCGAATGGATTACCCGAACTCCGGCTGAATTACAGAAACCATACATATGTGTATCTGATACGAATTAGACATTCTCGTATTAGACCGGATTAATCCTCTTGCCTTTCCAAATGTTCATCACGGGAGCGGGAAGGACTGCATTTTTAATGATATAGATTATATTCTCCGATTACTGATGAACGCTTAATGATGAAGGGTAAACCGATGTACTCTTGTGGCTAGCGTAGTATCCATCTTAGTCCACAGTATAATTTAATATTAGATAAGATTTTGATCAAATGCTACAACCTATTACATATTAATAACCAATATTAATCCTAATGATGTATACCTCGTCATTATTTTTAGCCCCTCTGGATATAGCCGTAAGTTCGAGCTTACGTGTGATACAGTCAAGATTTTAATACAAAATAATTAACATATTATTTTAGGATTATATAATTTATATTTATTCCTTAACTTCTGTCAATGTTATACATATAATATAATACGATTTATAACTTTTGTATTCAACGCATCAAGAAGCATTCAGGCGACCAAGAAGATTGCTGAAGACTGTACACGTATACTATATAAAATTAAAGTGTCTGTTGTTTGTTCGAGTTAATCTCGAAAACTGCTAGATCAATTTAAATAAAATTTCTACTGGAGAATTCAAGAAGTGGCAGATAAAGAAACGACGGTATTTTTCTGGTTTTTCTGTATTTATAATATATTCTCTTATAATATACAAATACAATATTTTTTTGTCCGACTTAGTGAGACCAGCGGAAGCTGTTAGGCCCTGATAATAAAAATACCTTAAAGAATTGTATAAGTAAACCTTTCTCATGAATTACTTTATCTACGGGTGAAAACCGCGTGAAAATTCGTTCAGGAATTCTTGCTTAAACAGACAAACGTGGCAGAGTAATTTTATAATATGTAAAAAATTTAAAGACATAAAAGCTTAATCAACGTAATAGTTATTGTTATCCAATACATTTTTTATCTTCTCCAAAATACAATCGTTCTAATTCTAACGTATACTACTCGGAATTTAAAACAAGCATCTCTTTTTATGTAAAAAAAAACTTACTCGATATCATATTATATTCGATCATTGTAACTTCGCTGGTGAAATATTAAAAAGTAGAAACGCCCTCCATTTCCGAACCAAAACAACTTCGGTCGACACTCTTTTTTTCGTTCTAATTCTAACATATACTACTCGGAATTCAAAACAAACATCTCTTTTTATGTAAAAAAAACTTACTCGATGTCATATTATATTCGATTATTGTAACTTCGCTGGTGAAATATTAAAAAGTAGAAACGCCCTCCATTTCCGAACCAAAACAACTTCGGTCGGCACTCTTTTGTCTTTTAATTTCCTACTCGCCATAGTGCACATCCGTCGTGAATTTTGCTTTCGCAGTCTTCGTTAACTTGTATCAGGCTTTGTTGTTGCCTATTGAACTTTCCCATTACTAAAGTCAACGATTGGAACCGCTCAATTTGTTGGAAAATTCCTGAGCCAGAAATTTATTTACATTCGCCCGGCAAATATGAACAATCTCGTTTTTCTTTTAGCAATCGAATATGTTTGAAACTTTTTTTTGGTAATATTTCAATTCGCAGTCGCTTCCGAAATATAAATTAAACATTTCCTTATTGGAAAGTTAGAGCTCCGCATCATTTAGATGGGAAATTTTTTATTTATATTGTTTTTATTATCCAATATTACGAAGGTAACTTCTATACGAATCTTGAGTGAGTAATTTAAATTATTATCACTTTTATTGGTCAAGTCACGTTTGATATACCATTACCGAGTCGTTTATTATTCATTCAAGTTGCTACGCTATAATGAACTCCTTTTAGGCTTATAATTCAGTATGATAATCTTTTATTGTCGTTTCCTTTAACGATTACACAAAACGTCCTGGATGTTACTTTTAAATTTATAACAGTTTAGATTCTTATTTATTGACTTTGTAGGACTTTATAGTCAGTTTTACAGATATGGTAAACTTCATTGTTACATTTGAAAATTCAAACACCTTTTATAACACCTTTTGAACCTTAGGAAATCTGTCCTTAATCTTTTATGTAAATCACACACGAACGGACAATGGACACGGGCATGTCCGTCGCCCTGGCAGTTTAAACTGCACAGACCCATGTGGTGGAGGCGCATTGTACCGATGCGACTCCCACAGTTCGTTAATGCGGGTCTAACATCCACTCTATCTTTGAGGGGTCTAACTTCTCTGATCCCTCAGACTGCAGTCAGGCTTCTTGGAGGGCCTACACCAGTCAGGAGAATAGACACAGTGCTAGTCGGCAGTCCCTGATCCCACGCCAATAATGTGTATGAAGGCACCATGGAGTTTTAGTCCGTGCAAATCGGACATAACAGGGATGCCCCCTTGTAAAAAAGGGGTCACACAGGAATAACGAAATTATAATTAAATAACTAAAATTGCTTTTCGTGTATATATAGATAATACGTGTAGATTCTGTGGAAGCATTTTTGAGTGAACAAAGCAGCAGGTACTACCGAATGATGAAGAATAGTGATATATCAACTGGAGATAAAATAAACTATAAAAAACTGCGATTATTGCTCGTATCGCTTAAGTACATTCTTCAACTCTAACCGCTTAGTTGCTTAAGTCATAACTGCCATTTTTAACAGTCCCAGAGATTAAAACCCCGTAAAACTTTCCCCGTCGCGACGCAATATATAAATGTGACTTTGCAAGAGTCTACACGATGTGTCTATAATAAAATTGTTTCGTATATTCCATTCAAGAAGCGTTCGCCCGAGTGCGTATACGTGCTGCTCTGTTTGACGTTCGTAAGTAGTAGTCTGAGTAGAGGCAGGCACTAACGGACATAATGAGAAAACTTGCCCCGTTGAACAGAATGCTGCCTCACTAGTCCGTAGGGGCGGTGAAAAACCGAACGAAGCGACTGGCGTTGATTCGATTGTGATTCACAACTTTACGGTTAATTGTACCGGAACTGATACAACCTTTTTGCCTTTGTACGCATTTTGATGAGATAAAGAGATAGAGAGATAGATTGAAATTGAGAAATATACAATTGTACCTTTAATCTAAATTAACGTGCATATCAAATAACAACTTATCTCTAACTGCAGACTTACAATGGTCTCTGATAAAAAAAAATGTAATAAATTAAAAGACGTAGTAATTTCTCATATTTTATAGAAACTAAATTTTAAACCTTATGCTTTTTTGGTATCCCTGGTCATATTTAAGATGATAACTTTGACAGCTCACAGTAGGAATGGGGTACTGCGTAGATGAAAATGCATCTATTAGATTATCGAATATTGTTCTCATAGAACTTGGAATCGATAGTTTTATAGTAATGTTGTATGGTTTTTTGCAGATATATTAATACGGAAATTAGAGTCCTCCCACAGTTACGATTTTGTCTCCAGCATTTTTTTCTGAACTAATTGTACTGGCTTCACAGACCTACACAGCTTCAGCGGGCTACGTATATTTTTTGTCTAATTAATCAGCCTATTTAGTGAAATTGAATCGAGTCGAAATCGTTGTAATGAAAGTGGCCTTAGGATAAAATTTAATAAAAATTTTTACAAAAAAAAATTGAACCGACTTCGATATCAAAAACTTATAAAGTACTGAAAAGTGAAAAATAAATATACTATTAAATTAATCAAATTAAATAAAATATATGAATTTTTGCGCTACCTAGAGATATATTGGAAGTCGGTGCCAACCGAAATTTCAATGTTGTTGCAGGTAGAAAAGTATATTACATTATTTATTTATTTATTATACAGATACATATCAGGAGACGTGAGAGTGGACTTCGTACCTATGTAGATATGATTTTCGGTTGGCACCGACTTCCAGTATATCTCTAGGTAGCGCAAAAATTCATATATTTTATTTAATTTGATTAATTTAATAGTATATTTATTTTTCACTTTTCAGTACTTTATAAGTTTTTGATATCGAAGTCGGTTCAATTTTTTTTTGTAAAAATTTTTATTTTTCCATTTTTAGTGTATATAAATATATTTTATATGGTTTTATATATATGGTTTTAATTAATTATAAAATAAGTAAGGTTTAGTGGTTTTAAGAATCTTAATCTATTAATCCTTCCGCAACGCTTACGCTCTTACTTTGATCATAGCTGCGGTCTTTTTGATAACAGTTGTATTTTATGTGAAGTGGACAACAAATAAAGGTGAAACTCGTTCATAGTGATGGTAATTAGACTTCTAGTAGCTAGGCTAGCTAGTAGACTACCTATATATAAGCGGCTACCTGTATACTTGTAATGTTTATAATAATACCGAGAGGTCTGAACAATAACTAAAAGAATAAAGAAAGATATAAAGTGGCTTACCACCATACTTCTAGATACATACTTCTACATATTTTTCGAGTACATGACTTGATTTAATTCGATACAGAAGTAATTGTTCTTCAGAATTTCATAACTTGACAAACAAACATGATATTATACCGTACTAGATCTAACTGGTCAAATTAGGTTGATTGTGAACGAATTTCAGAACCTCATCTTTCCTAATGTCCGCTTTACGGGAATTGCTTCAACAGTCATAATCCCACATGTAAGTCCTCGTCAAAACGAGTCATATGTACCCAAACACAAGATAGCTGCTGTAAGCCGTTGAGGAGTTCCATTCTTCATTTTCATGATCAACTCAGGATTGATTAAATGATATTCTTATCATTACAACAGGTTGTTCTAAGTTTTCATTAAAATTAGCTTATGGGGAAGTTTATTTATTCATATAAGCTTTATTCATCCCTTTATTTTCAACCCTTATGGTTGGTTTTTTTTTTAATTTCAAGAACACCATTCCCAGTTAACAAATTTCAAATAAAATTGTTGATATCGGTTTCAAGTACACGAAAATACGTAGACGCGAACTGGATGAAAATCAAATAAACGATATTTAACCCCCTTAGGGGTTGAATATTTTATTCAAATTTAAATGGGACCACCTTGGGGTATAGCCGAATCAAACAAAAAAAGAATCATTAAAATCGGTTCACAATTGACGGAGATATCGATTAACATACATAAAAAAAAAAATACATACACCCGAACATATAACCTCCTCCTTTTTCGAAGTCGGTTAAAAAAAGTAATACGAAATTAAAATTACATGTTCAAGTATAAATTGATTGGGAGGTATTCCAAATGTCTTTGACACATTATATAAATTAAAAAATTGTGGATGACTGGTCACTTGCCAATCACTCGTATTGTGATATTCGTTTTCGCACTTCGGCACTTAACGGATATCGGCATAGCACGTTAATCAGCGCTTCGATATTTGTGGTGTACACAATTTAGGAAGCTGGTTATTTGTTGATACCGACAATGTCGGGGGTGAAATCTATAAGTGGGCGTTTATCCCGGTTATAGAGTTACATACATCTATTTTCAGCCAATTTAATAAGTACAGTCCTCTATCAATAACTAATTTACAGGATATCATTAAATTTTACATACATTTGTTAGAGATATATAAAAACACATACGGTACATTTCATTTAGAAAAAAAATGTATTATTACTGAGGAGTAGGTCAAACCTACATTAACACTAGCGAAGCCATGTGTAAAAGCTAGTCTAGATATAAAATAAATCGTAATAGATCTATTATAAAAATAACTTGAACAATAATTTTGTTGTTCAAATAAGCGGAGCCACGGGCATGTTTAGTAACTAATGATATATAAAATATTACTTTCAGATTATAGACTTGTATTTCGCTAGATACGTATACTTGTAAATAAAAAGGACTTAGTGGATAGTCATAAATTTCTTCCTAACGAAAGCCGTATAACTCCAGAAAACGTTTAGGTGTTGAAGAAAACTTTTAATTTGATCTCAAGAATTTAAACGTTGTTGATGTAAAGTTTTCAAGGCGTGCTTTAGTGCGCTTCTCGTGTCTGGAGAGATCTTGTTTCAACACTTTCAAGACATTTGTTAGCGAAATTTGAATTTAGAATTATTTTCGAAAAAACAAAGAGTAAACCATTTTAATGTAAATAGTTTTACGAATCAGAGGTACGTTGACTTTGTTTGGGATTAAAAAAATATGCTTCTATATACAGAGAAACAAAAAGTATAGAAAAGTAAATAATCTAAATTTATTCCATTATTAGACATCTAATATATATTTTTTTTGTTTTTCTCGAACTGACTACGCATTTGACCTAGCAAGGTCTTAATAGCTTCACCGGACTACTAAGGCGAGCACTTGCGGCACTCAGCCAATTTTATTTGACAACTAGCTCAAGGGTGCACGGCACAACTTGGCCTGGGCTGTTGCCTGTTGCCTGATACGTGCGATTCGCGACATATCTGAGCTCATCTACAGTCGTGGTAGCGCTAGTGTGTATTAACAAAGTGATTTTTTTTTTCACGTTATAATCTCTACTCAATTTAATTATTAAGTACTGAGAGAATTAACGACGTATAAGTCCATCTAACATTTTATGAATATGGATCAAATAACTTATGAGTTAAATACAAACATTTTTAACACCAACTTGATTTAATAACCATGTCGATAGGAGGAAATATTTATCACAAAAGTGAAAAAAAAATGTACTACATGATTAAATCATCTATCGTCACTGTTTACATAACTTGGTAGATTGTTAACTAATTCTAATAATATAAAATACCTACCTGTCACAGTTACACGCTTCCACTAATGATTTTACACTCAAAGCCCTGTTACAAAAGCCGCCACTTTCCAATGATTATAACTAGATTAATTAATTTATGAACGGTTTTGAAACATTGTTCGAACTTGTTACATCGGCGAGCGCGTGCCCACCGGACGCTCATACCGCGGAGTGCAGAACAACTTCGTTTTTTACGAATGCACATAGTTTCTGTCAGTAACTGGTCTGCTAACTAGAATTTCCTGTTACATATAAACGCAAGCTGCAGGCATCCTCAACAAAACAAAACATGTATTGTAATGTATGGTTATGTACGACTATTATGTATTTCCTTTGTTTTACACGATACAAGATCTATACAATATTTTAGGTATCTGGACTAAGGCTATCGAAACCAAACTCATATTCTTTCAACTGCCTAACGTAATCCATTAGTCCAATTTAATCCCACAATGAACCTACTAGTCGTCTCCTGATCTATATACTTTGTCTTTCAACAGTATCGAAATATTTCACATAATAGACTTGCTACGTGTAATATAAAAACAAAAAAGCACTTGGGTAAACTTTCAGATTTTCTCTTTCAGCAACACAGCGAGTCTTCATGAATCACGCTTCTGTATAGAAACCTTTATAAACGCAATAATGAGAAGTACTAAGGCGGCGGTATTCAGACGAGCGCTGTAACGAGAAACGCCGATGAATCAACCATGAACCGAGCATAAAACTTTGCACTTGGTACGGTAATAGTAAGGCAGACTGGCCACCGCGCCAGTCTTACTGGCTCATCATGTAGCCAAAGGCTTTTTAGCGAACATCTACTTGCTTTCGCTTTGACTTTAATCGCCCAACGAGAATTAGTTTTATCTCGACCTGATTAAATGCGGCCACGGCTGAATAGTCAAGGAATGTGGGACAATAGCATGCTTGTAAAACAAATAGAAAAACTCGTTTGATAGCATTCCACTTAATTAACAAATAATTGAATGAATACTCAGCGGTATCTGTAACGATGGAAAAAACATAAGGTTTCATATTACACGTGACTGCATTATTTTGTGGACATGTATTAGTTATAAATGAATGAAAAACGCAACAGTTAATATTATGTGGCTCTTACAGTTCACAGTAAGTAACCTACCAAATATGATTTGTAGTAACCATTACCAGACTTTTGGCCATAGGGGAAATACTAAACAGTGATACCTATAAATTGGTAAATCTAAAGAAATATGTATTTTTGTACCAAATATACAACGACATACAACTTTCAAATTCACTATCATAATTTGTATTATTTAGATTAATTTAGGTGATGATTATTTTCCGAGAATAGAGAGTCACATTGGAGAGTTGCAAAAAATACGCTTTCTTGGAAGATATCGAGTGAACTCCGTGTTAAGCCTTCAAAATGTTCCTGGTATAAATGAAGGCGCAACGTGGCCTTCATTTAAGGCATACTGCGAAATTAGTCAATTCTATCGCACCATCTTCAACGGAGACTATGAGACTGAATAATGAAATAGCTCATTGAGACGGTGGATAGAAGCTATCGGCACTCCCGCCCATTGGAACGCGATCGCATCGACCGCGTACTGGCGAAAATCCTGTGGATTCCGTGTGAGATATCTTCCCTATTTTAGGGTTATTAAGTGAAGTAGGTTTTAAGGAAATGAGCCGGGAAATAAATCTGCCTTCCCTCAGTATAGAAAGAATTTGTTTCCCGGTAACTAAATAAAAGATGCTCATGAAATAAATTACCCCGGCTCATACATTGTCTCCATCAGAGCGCATAAACGCGTTACTCGGACAGATAAAACTCCAAGCCGTATACGATAAGATTGGCAATAAAGAGAATGGAATTTGAACAGCTGTATGTGGTAAACCACGTTTTTTATTTATTTATATTAATGATTGAAAAAGACGGATGCAATTTTACATAGTTTTATTTTTTTGTTATATATGAAATATTGTATCTTATGATAGTAAGAAATACTTTTATTACCGTACATTTCTCTTTTCTAATTGAAATTTATATTCCTTATTTATTATTCCTTAGTTTCATGTTGTATAATATAACCAGTATTGTTTTGGTTAAATACGAGAGAACGCTGTTGCTTTTCCTTAACAAACAACAAGAAAAATTATTGACTATTGCCAACTAGAAAAATGCAGGTCGAATAAAAAAGATAGTAGTACTAATTTGATAGACGTGCTTATATTTATTTCCATATACTATTTCACTAAATGGATACGAAAACGCGGTGGATAGCATAAAGCCTGCTAGTGTAAGCAAGCTTAGGATACTGAAAGAGTTGAATGCAATAAAATTCTGCTTTCACGGTTCCTATTCCATATTACATAGAGTGTACGGAGGATTCCTTGCAACGTATTCCGTATTACCGCCGAACCAGCGGAGCGTCAATGGGGTTACCGTTGTGGCAGTTTTAATGTGTTCTTTGAAAGGATAAATGCACGGAAAAAGAGAAAGAATGAATTTGGTAGAAATATAGTTTTTACCCCTTAAAAATGCGATCGATTTGCAATGAAAATGGCAGTTTTAATAAGTGTGACTTTCAAATAGTGATGATAAATGAAAATGCTGCCTGTAAAGCTGTAATTCAGATCTCAGTTCACAACATAAAAATACATTCTGACCCCTTTTAGGTGAAGAGCAAGAAGAACAACGACACAGGAGTAGGTTATTAGAATCGTGCAATTGTTGAGATAATTAAATGACAGTTGATTCTCAAGATTTGTGACCATAAATTTTGTAGGAAAAGATTGGGCAAAACTGGCACGAAGCAGGAAAGAAACGAGACAATGAGTGGCACGGAGCAGGAAAGAAGTGAAAAAGAATAGCGTAAAAGGCTGTAGATTGATAATAATGATAATTGTCATGATTTGAAAAACTAAAGTATATTAAATATGAACAACGGAAACCATGAAGTAATCTAAAATATATACCTACGCTACTAACCTACTATTCTTGTTGACTTTAACATAATTTTAATTAAGAATTTACGTCGTGCTTTTGTATTTTTATTACTTAATTAGTTTCGTTCGTTACACCGACATTGCTTCACTAATTCATGGTCGAAATACTGAAGTAAATTATATACCAATGTTATAAACCGTAATTTTTCTTTTTATAATTATTATAAACTTCACACTGAGATTACATTTATGTTCAAAATAAATGAATACATTACAATTACATGTTCCTTAATCTTTAAATAAATAGATTGCTAAAAGTTATACTTACATCAGAAATTTTACAGCATGATATTACGATTTTTCGACGAAGTTTTATAAGAAAGATAGTAGTACTAATGTAATAAAAACCTTTTAGTAGAGAATATTTACGAAATAAATGTGAAATTTCTTTGATACAGGTACTAACTTAAGTAACTAAGCTATGTATAGTAGCATTTAAGCAACAGCTTACAAACGGTTGGCGACACTCAAAGGCCGGATGAGTTGATTAATTCGATTTTCCTTCTGGACGCTTTGATTGCGATTGCAACAAGTCTCAATCTGTTTTCTATCAGCGTACTTTAATTAGAAAGAAACGTTGGCGTAAAAAATGAAGCAAAAAAGTTTCTGGTGTTGGTAAGTATTTTAAAACCGATTTAAATTTAGTTACGTTGGAATAAGGCTACATCAAGTATTATGATCAATGTACGAATATTTTTCTATCATCATTTCCAGCGAGAGGACAAAAGGATCGGTCAAAGTGACAGGCTTAAATTATATTTTCTCTAAACGTTTATGTTTTTAACCAGTTCATACTTAGTCAGAGCCAAATATTTTATTCTTTATTATATAATAGTTGTGTTCACTTTTGCTCCGATGCAATACCTCTAAGCAGATAATTAAATGTACGGACGAATATAGAGAGGTGACGGTTAAGCTGGTAAGCCCTTGCTAGGTCAATAGCATAGTCAGTTCGAGAAAACAAGATATACGGACAATTTGATACTTTAAAATATTCTAATCATTGTACTGGAAGTATATTATATTTAAATGTGGTAATTTAAATTTTCTGGACCAATTACTACAAATCAATATGAAGTTCTGACGATGCAAACAGCAAAGCTACATGAACTTTGTAGGTGTTGACTTCATATAACGAGGTCCCTTATTGCAATAACAAACATTCCTATGTCATTTCCAGGAAGCATTCGAAATAATATCCATAGATATCACAGACGATAAAAGAAAAACGCATAACAACTGTTTAACGAACGTTATAATTTATTCTGTTCAAATTGAGATAACGTTCTATCAAACAAAACCCAGTCAATTATTGAATTATTTAAATTATAAATAAACGAGTCATAGGACATGGCATGGTTCTGACAGGATCGAAAAAAAAAATCGAAAAAACAAAAAGTTTTAGGAAACGTGCCCGATTTACCTTGTTACAAATGACAAAAATCAATAACATAGTTTTTAACGTATTTCAGAATTAACCAGTATCTAAGAAGAACATATAAAACCGGAGAGACTTGCAAACCGGTGTCATAGCGATGACCGCTATATTATTATGAGTCTATCAGTGGCCATGTTTGGATTGCACTGTCCTTCCATATGGTACAGCGTCGTACCGCAATGAAAAAATGTTTTTTATCCTGTATTTTATGTATGTCATACAATTTTTTTATGTTCTATTTGATGGTTTAAATAGTGGAGTGTTCCTCACCAACTGAGTTTTGTGTAGTCCTTTTATGCCCATTTTATAATAGCTTAATTAAAAAGGAACAAATAAAGTCATGACTGTTAATGTAAAGTTTACCTCTTGACCACAGTATGTATTCAAGCGCAATGTTTTTACATCAACCACTTACGGGACAGGACGTGTGCATTTGGAATTGAGATTACTTATTTACTAAAAAGTATTTCGGTTAAGCATCATGAAACATTTCATTACTTTTACGGTAAACTGAAATTACCATAGAACTTTGTTTGTAAAAGACATATACTCTTTTTTTACTTCTTATATTTTACAAGTTTTAGTGTTTCACCATTGATTTTAAATGATGATTTAGTTCAAAATGTCAAACACACTAACTGGAAAATGACTTTCAAGTTATAGCTGTTGTAGTAGTTCAAGCCGGAACAAAGATATAGGTCCTTGGGATTAGGTTTTTAACCTAAGTGTGGCAGCTAGCTAAGTCGGCCTAGAAAAAGTCCTACTAGCCAATAATATTTGTTGTAATGGCGTTACCTACCAGCATGCACTTATGTTAGTTATGAACGTTTCTTTTTACTAATAATGCTTTTAAACATTGTGGGAACCCATACACCCATACATATCAATGAAGTTTAAATGTTTGCTGTTTCTCAGCGCTATTATCCAAAGTTGCTACACCTATTTTCACTTTTTAATAGACGATAAAGAACTTAATAATCTATTAAAATTAAGAGATAGAACAAAATGTGTCCTAATAAAACATTTCACTCCCACCTAATTATTTTTTTATTTTTCATTATTAACGTAATTTGAATGTATTTGAACATAAGATAGATTTTATTTACTTCGTTGGAACACATAAACATTACATTTTATTGTATGTATGGGACTTCCATATACCGCTTTTTTATAGTTATCGCACTAAACATGCTCAAGATCATTTGTTGTAAATTATTTGAAATGCAAGAAACGAAAAATGTGGTTTAAATTTTAGCAATGTATATTTGTATGTAAATTGTGTATCGAGATAACATAATTGAATGATTACAATAAATTATTTGGGTAAAAATTGCTATTAAAAATTGGATCAAGAAAATTGTAGAGAATTTAACTAGAACCAATGTTTACATAAGATTTATACATAGGTATATTTTCAATTAAGCTTATTCAATTTCAAACTATTAGGAATAATAATAATAAAAATATTTATTTCCAAACACCTCATCCTAGGCTTACATTTATTGATAATATTACTGTTTTTTATAAGTATGTTAAAGATGATACATTGATCTCCACACTAGGCACGAGACCTGTCTTGTGAATTTTTACTTCAGGATGGTTCTATCCGGTTAACAGCGTTTTAATCGCGCTCTTGTGTGTTTGTGCGTGTGTCAGTTTGTATATGGTTATGTGAATATCTGTTGTGTTTAATATGATAAGAATATAATCGATATTTTATGCATAAGTATCAATGTATTGTGGAATTAATTACCCAACATGGTGTACTATATATTATAATACACACAGACTGAAACATAGCAATGACCTCTAAAGCAATCGGCTATAGGCAACGATAACTATTGACCTTCAGACGAACCGCGTTCCTGTTTACTGCCATGGGATATAAAAAATCATAAACTTGTTAGTTTCGTGATCAATTATATACTACTAATAAACTCTATTATCCAATTCAATAAACATTCTTTATAATACAATTATGGAAAATTGGTTCTCTAAAAACGATATCCCAACGAGATGACGTGACACTCGGTTGTAAAATAGTTCATCTACCAAAACGGATCGACTCGTGTGAAATCGAAACTTGGTTCCCATGAAATTACAGTAAACGTCAAAATACAGCACATAAGCGATTCTAAACGGTCACCCACTCATGTTATGGCCTACCTCAGTGGCCGTGCAGTCTGTTATCCGGTGATCTGAAGCATTCACTCAATGGTATCGGATGTCAGACGGTCTCATGTAACTAGGTGCTCGAAAATATAAGCCGACGTATTCCTATGGAGCGTGCAACCGCGGGCTTTGTTAATGATCATCCAAATCAAAAATAGGATTGTCATTAAAAAAAAAAAATTGCTTTAATATCCTGACGGTTATTGGGAATATAGGAGATTCTTATTATTAGTGGTCTTACTGATCGAATTTCGATGATAGTGAATTATTTTTTTCAGTTTCAATATTAATGAATTTTTTAATAAGAAGTGTACGAATATTTTAAGAATCGAGAGTAGAGATATAAAGGATTCAACTCTAGCTACTTAGCTACATAGTTGTAGTCCGGTGAAGCTGTTAAGACTTTGCTAGGTCAATAGCTTGATCAGTTCGAAAAAGCAAAAAATACTTAGCTACATAGCTACAGAATATAAAAGAATAATAAAGAAAATGGGTTGACAAACTAAGGAGGAAATAATATAAAACTTTTTTCTTCGCTTATTTAGACTGGTCTCTGAGCGCGTTAGTGTAGATTTGATCAATGCCTCGGGAATACTACTTTTTTTCTAGAGATGAACGGTATCCTGTATCTATTTATGAACCCCTGGTATAATTTTATGGTAATCGGAGTGAAAACGTAACAAAAAGCACAAACTCGTATTTATAATATTAGGATTGTCATGTCTATTATTAAACGTTATTTTCACTAACCAATATTATTTTGATAAATTTGTCTTTTGGACTTCAAATCTTATAAAACCCAAAAAAAATTGAAATTTGTTTTTTATCTTCTCAACATTTTGATTCATATTAAGTTTTCTATTAGCAAGTAAAAATCAGGTCGAAATCAGTTTAGGTATTTCGGAGATCACCCTAAAAAACAGAAGCATCAATTTTATTTACGTTAGGATAAAAATTCTATACATAACTCATTTAAACAATAAGCACAAAAAAGAGACCTTGACGGTATATACAAATCAAATCACGCTGTAAAACACTCAGTTACAAGCAATCATGGAACACCGTCCGTGGCAATACTAACAATTTCGTAAATCGTTCCAAACTCGCGGTAAAAAAAACCACGATCCGTTCCGTTCGTATCAAATGTGGATTAAAAGAAATCAAAAAGTTCTCACCGTTTCGCTCCACTGCCTATGAATATAACGTCTTTAAAAACTTCCATAATTATTTTTCTGGTGAACCAATACAACAATTATGGCATTCGACACGATCTGTGTATTCTCGGCCCTATATATTATAGATTGTAAAAAACTATTACAATCGCCTTTGTAATTGATCAAAACAATTTAGTAGCTTATCTTTGTACATAAATAAAATGGTAGAAGTCTGCCGTTTTGCGTGTATTAAAAAAAAAAAACTTTTTTTATATCATAACAGGCAAGCGAAAAGGCGGGTCACCTGATGGTAAATGCTCACCACCGTCTATAAACACTAGCAACACCAGGGGAGTCGCAAATATTGCCAGCCTGTGTTTTGGGGGCAGAGAGGTGGCCCACCGGTGCTCTCAGTGACTGAACGGATCGCAATAATGCAAGCACTGTTACTTCACGTCGGTGTTTCTGTGGGTTGGGTGGTACCACCCGGGCGAGCCGACCCATTCACGTTGAAACCAAGCTTCAAAGAAATCTATTTATTCGTCACGCAAAAGTTATTATAATATTATCTTCATTTAATATAAAGTTTTGCGAAACTAAGATTTTTGTAAATTCTTCGTGTACGAGAGAACAAGGGGTGTGTTGAGCTGGAGAAAGAAAGTAAACGGAGAACATTTTTGCAAAGGAATTTTGTAAGCAAAGTTTATTTTTGATTGTTGTTTAGATAATAATCAACATAAAAGAAGTCGCGGATATCAGCTAGTATTATAAGCGTAAGTTTAAAAAATTTTAGTAGTTTAAAACAATGAAGTGTCACATATAACCAACTAGCGGGCCCGGCGAACCTCATCGCGACCTGATAATAAGAAAACTACTTGACAAGTTATGTATCAAAACTTTCCTTATGAATTACTTTATTACGCTTATATTAATATACTTGCATTAATAATATACTTTAAACAGCAGGAGAATCCGTGTAATCGTTTTTGAGTTTATTGCGAACAGACAGGCAGACAGACGCGGAAGAGTAAAAAATGTCTTTTATAATTTCCATCAAATGTAACTTTTATTTTGAACTAGCCTCTGTCCGCGACTTCCTTAATTTGGGCTAACGCTAACACGCAGCGAAGCTCTAAAGAGGGAAAAAAAATATGGTTTTGAAACATTCTTCATTGGTGCTCCGCTCCTATTAGTCTTAGCGTGATCGTGTATAGTCTATAACCTTCCTCGAAAAATAAGCTATAGAACACTGAAAGAATCTTTCAAATCGGACAATTAGTTCCTGAGTTTACCCCCTACAACGTCACAAACTCACAAACTTTACCTCTTAATAATTGCAATTTTCAATAACTTTTGGAAGAGTATGTTTATCGAAAAGTAATAATTATAAACCTATTATTAATTTCTAATCTACACAATCCTAAAAAAAACTGTGTTATTTATATAGAAAATGAAATTTCCAATACGCGAACTGTAAATATTAATATTACAAGCTGCGTGCGGTTGTCACAAATGTATTTATTTATTTTCCTACCCTGAAGAAATTAAATTGCGGGTTTTAAGATTATTTTGTTTACATACAATAATATAGATGTATAAAGAAGTGTGTTTATAAGGGAAAAGTACTATAGATAAATAAAATGTTGTTTTAACAAATAAACAATAAAAAATGTGGTGTCGTGGGACACCAGGTAGGAACAAAGTTCCTTCGGCTAATGTAGAATCGACACAATTTGCAAAAAAAAGAAAATCGTGCTCAATTTTATGTAATCGTTATTCAAATTATCAATTAAAATAACAAAATATGTCTCTTTATTTTTGTTTGACAACATAAAATTACATAGAAATAGAAGTAATTACAAAAAAGGAGAAAGAGAAAGGTATTATACACTACTCGCTTGTGTATACGATTGTCGCGCCTGCTCACGTCTCATTTAATGGTTTTATTCCACGCACTTTTCGTTACGGTTTTACTATCACATTTTTTTCAGTTCGGTCGCGCAGCAAAATCTCAATCTCCTCCAAGCCTGTCGTAAGGAACTTCGTTCCAAAAACCATCTAGCACGTGACATGACATTTAAAAATAAACGATACCATTTAATTCCACGAAATTCTAAACGTTGATTTCCTCTAGGAGACAGTCAACTACGTGCCTTACAGAATTGCAGTTACCTTATAGAATAAGGTAACAGTACCTAGAGTTAATACATAACAACATAAAGATACAATGTCGTGCGAGAGACGATCCCGCCCCATTCGAATTCACGTCAAGTCGTCGTATTTGTAATTCAACACGGAGTCCCCACGCGTACGTATTGTTTCACCTACAACAGCTTAAGGAGGAGTTCTTTGTTCCACTGTCGCAACGTTGATCGGAAGCGTCCGGAATGTGGCTAATGAGATATTCAACACTTAGATCTCGATAAGTATTAATTAAGGGGAAGTATCTTAATTTTGTGAACCATCTCAGAGAAATATGTTAATAACTTAAAGAAATAAGCTTGAAATGGAAATTTTGAAAATATTTTTTATTTGTAAACGTAACTTCCTTCAGTATTGCTACATTAATGCAGTATTAATACATTTCTAATATGATAATGATTATTAATTATAATTAAAATATCATAATATATAGGTATAACGTAGACCGTATCTTTGTAACACACTTCTAGATTCTTACTTCTTTTTAATTTAAAAATAGCACAAAAGCCCAAATAATATGAACGATTCCGTCAACTAACTTAAGACTAACTAAATTAAAACACGTACTTATCCATTTATACATATGCTATATGTAATTCGATTAAACACACAAGGAAATAAAAAAAATCATTCTTATGTATTTATTTATTGTTAATTATTCTAAAATAATTATTACATCACCGTAAACAATATCAACATTGTTACTTGAATTTTTGATTACGTTGTACTATTGCTTAAATAAACACAGCTTATTTATTTTAGAAACTTGGAATAATTTCTACATCAAATTAACCTTAATTAAAGAGAGGGCATTAAAACTATGAAATAAATAGGTTACAATATTAGATTCAGCTGTACTCAGCCTTAATAGTAATTGAATTAGTAATAAACAAGAATTATATTAGAATTTCATTTAAAGTAAACATTGCCTTAAATATACACGATCCAGCAAATAAGCGCCGACAGAAAACTGAAACATGAGTACACAATTCATGTTTCTTGAAATTTACTAAAGTCGTCCGCCCACAAGAAGTCAAGAATATCATAAGCAATTTATAAAAGCAATCGTAACGAACCAAGTCGAAGTAATTAAAATGAACGTATTCGTTAAGATAATAGGCTGTAATGGTACTCTGCCCTCACTAACTCAGAGCCTAACGCTGATTGCAAGAAACCGTCAATTCTCAATAACTGTTACAGTAACTCACTGTAGTTAATTTGTAGGTGTACCTCTTATTGGATTCATATTCAGTATTGTAACATGGAATTTATCAAAAGCGGGCATAAGGTCTGAGTAATCAAAATTGTTAGTAATTTGCATATTACGAATATTGACAATGATAAGATAATCTGGAGAGGTACCCTTAACCAGGAAAGGTTGTTAGAAACAAAGGAAAGGAAAAGTGCCTAAAAACTGTAGGAGTAGAGCTACCAGTTAGCATAGCTCTCCAACAAACGGTTTTTTTTTCCGAAATGACTACGCTATTGACCCAGCAAGTTCTTAACAGCTTCACCGGACTACAAGGCGAAAATTGAGAGTTTTTCAGTTCGATAAGGGAAAAAAAGTAAACCCTTCCACTTTCATGTGTAAGCGTGTAGCGTGCACGTGTGTGGAGGTGATCGTGTAGTGTTGTAGCGGTGATGTATATTTGTGTGTCACCGTATCACGCAAGCAACGCACTCAAGGGTTCCCTACCGAGGGATCGAACCTAGACTTGAGCCGCTGCCGTGGGAGGCCTAATCGGATGTGCGGGAGCGAAATTAACCCCCAGCCCACGGCGGCATGATCTGTGGTTACGCGAGTGTGGGCGTGAACACGCTCTGTTTCTAGGGACAGGCTGGTACTGATCGTTCGCTGACGTGATTGAATCAGGAGAGTCGGTAAAAATGTGCCGCGGACGTCTTTTATAACGCGCAGCGTTAGGTACGGATTCATAGTTTGCGGCGGATACCACTAACGGACTGGGATGATACGCGGTTTTTTCAAAATAACTAATCGTAAGTGATTTTACGTACGCCCAGATGGAAGGGATCTCTAGGTCTCTATGGAGATCGACTCTCCGGATGTACTACCGGTCACTTTACGTAAAATACGATTTTGGAGAACCTGCAGCTTATCAAAGTTATCTTTGGACATATGCGCAAAAACGGGGCAGCTATATGTCATCACGGGACGGATACACGTCTTATACAAAGTGAGCTTGTATCTGAGGGACATCTTACTCTTATGACAAAGCAACGGATGGAGGCGACCCAAGACCATAGCGGCTTTGTTTCGCACTCTGTCTATATGTGAACTGAACTTTAAATGTCTATCTAATGTAACACCGAGATATTTGACCTCTTCGACCCAAGGGATATCGATTCCGTATAGCCTGATGGACTCAAATTTATTAGCGCGTTTCGTGAGATCGAAGAGTATTGCGGCACTCTTATCGAGATTAACTTCTATGCGCCATCGACGAAACCATTCACCGAGAGTATGAACGGCTTTTTCGATGCGCTTCCTATGAAGGTCCCACCGCCAGCCGGAAGTGTAAATAACGGTATCGTAAGTGTAACAACCTACCTCGACTCCCCGAGACCGGGGTAGGTCACTGATGAACAGATTGAAGAGCGTGGGCGCGAGTATGGAGCCCTGTGGCACACATGAGCGTATCGGGTGGGGCAGCGATAGTTCACCATCCACTCTGAAGCGGAATGTCCTATCAGTGAGATAATCGCAGATAATATCAATTAACCTATCGGGTACGCGAGATTTACATAATTTATGGATGAGCCCTCCATGTTAGACCTTATCGAAGGCCTTGGCCATATCGAAGAAGTCTGCAATTGTACGTTTCGGTTTACGTTTTGGATCGGCGTTAAATTTAGAGAAAATGTACTCCGTGAGACGGTGTACTTGATTGGCGCAAGAGTGTTCGGCACGAAATCCGAACTGCTCAGGTGGTATTAATTTTAAATCTGTAATCGAGAACTGGAGACGGTTCAGAAGGAGCCGCTCGTAAAATTTTCCTAAGGTATCTAACAGACTAATGGGGCGGACGGGAAGCGTAGCTTTCTTGCCAGGCTTGTGAATACCTATCACTACGGCCTTTTTCCAGACGTCCAGAAAGTGACCCTGGGACATGGCCGCACTGAAGACGCAGACCAATAGAGCTATGATGCGATCAGGAAGGAGTTTCAGAACCTCGTTCTTGATCCCATCGGGACCAGGGGACTTCCTAGGCTTGAGACGCTTGATTGCGCTTGCAACTTCATCGAAAGTGATTGCGGTTAGGGTATCCGCCGGAGGAGACGCGAGTACATGCTCCGCAGCTGATTCGATTAATCCGTTATGGAAAGGGTCAGTGTTATCAGTGTTTGGTGAACACTATTTCTCTAAGCTTGCGGCAAGGCATTCTGCTTTATCTATGCTATCGAACGCGGGAGGCAACCCGGGGCCTCTGTCGAGAAGAGGCATTGGAGTGACCATCTCTGATTTCAGAGTTCGCGCTAGAGTCCAGTACGACAGGTGAAACGGCTGGAGACCCTCCAGGAGTCTGTCCCACCTGTCAACCTGGATCTCAGAAATACAAGACTTAACTGTTTTTCCTAACGAACGTAAACGATCGCGATTCTCTACAGACGGGTAAGCGTCGTAAGCTCGAGTCGCGGCGTTCTTTTCCGTGATCAGTGCTCTCACGTCGTCAGGGAGTATAAAACGGCGATCGTTCGCCGCTTGTACCTCTTTCGAGGTCACCCTGACGGCGGTCTGGAGATAATCAACCAGGGAATCGATGGCCGAATTCGCGTAGGCTTTAGACAACAACACGTCCGAAATCTTGTCTAAGCTACTAGACGACGGATTTTCTTTAAAATATTGAACGAGTTTCGCGTAATCAGCCACCCTAACCGACGGCGGGGTGAAGTCTGAATTGTGTCCTAACTGTAAAATAACCGGGCGATGATCTGAATCAAGTTCGTGTACGACTTGTATGAGTCCTACAGGAAGCGTGATATTTTTTAAGAGAGCTATATCTAAAACTGTGGGTCGGCAATGATCTTTATAGTGCGTGTGTTCCGAAGGGGCTATGACGTCAAACGCGAGAACCCTACCTAGTTCGTCGAGTATCCTCCCGTTACGAGAGGTACACGGACTATTGCAGATAACATTCCCGCTATTGAGATCCCCCGCTATAATAACTGAATCTCCTAAATTAAATAGGGCCTGCAAATCGGATCTTAACAATTCTTTGTTCGGTGGCAAATACGCAGGGGCACGCCGAACGGGTTAATTACGGGTCTATCCCGGGTGCAGATCAAGAGAGCTGTTTAAAATGAACCATAAGAAGAAATCAATACAGGAAATACGTTAGCGAGACAGGCAAGGTAAATAATTTGCATAGATATATAACAAATAAATAATTGGATAACTAAACAAATAAATAATTGAAATAAATAAAGTTATAAAGAAATGACGACTAAGAGGATAAAGGACTACGTAAATAAATAGATAAACTAATGAGTAAACAAATAAATGTACCAATATAATATAATAAACAAAGCAATAAATAAATACAAAGGAAAGGTCTCACTCAATTTCAGGAGAAAGAACGCAGGTGTTACGCAGCCGTTAAGCCGGATCGGCACTTCAAGGTGAAAGCCGAACACTTCACTCTGTATCCCAATAATCACTAAATATCCCTCCGAGCGCGGACACAACCGTTCCCAGCCGCGTCAGAATCAGAACTCCCTCCAACAAACGGACAATTATGGTCGATGGAAGCATCACACTATAAGTACCGTACATAATGATGATTCTCAGCAGAGCAAGTGAATAATACAGAGTAACTTTTTTCAGTTGAACTATTATACCTAGCAGTTGGGTTCAATGTAACCTGGACTGTTAACTCTCTTTAGATAATTAATCTCTTGACTTATATTAATAGGCTTAAGAATTTTAGTATCACTTCATGCTAACTTTTTTCAACATTCAGTTGATTAGTTTACAATGCTTAAATATGACTAGTCTTAAGTTATCATAGTAATTTTTTAGTAAGATAAGTGCTTCCATCAAACATTTAATAAGTATACAAAGGCGGAGAGTTATATAATTCATTATCAAGGCCCACGCAACCCCCGAGTAACACATAATAAATATCTTAATTTTGTTAGCAAGACATGTTTCTTCGACTCTAGTTAATATCCTATAAATTTAACTGACAGAGTCATTGAAACTTTTTCTTTGTCTACTTGTCCTGTAATTTATATTTAAATTATACGTACTTTATAGTTAAATTATTATTATGAATAAATCGACTTAAAACATCCAGATACCAGTTGACAATTGTTTATATCTTGTTAAACTTTCTCTATGGTAATTACTTAAACTGTAGACTTTGTTCAATCATAGTATTATATTATAAAGAATAATTTAGATTTACAAATACTTTTATAAAAAACGTTAGATGACATTCTTTTTTACAAAACACTACCAATTATTATACTCACATTTATTAATATCGTACAGAATTGCTATTTCACTATATTTTTGTGAACATAACTTATAATCTTGTTTGTCCAAAACACGGCATGTTAGATGATTCCTACAAAGCAATTCTTTTATCTAACTTAAAAAG
>JACEII010000005.1:370165-393808 GCA_014332785.1 Antheraea mylitta | reverse complement strand
ATGTTAGATGATTCCTACAAAGCAATTCTTTTATCTAACTTAAAAAGTGATTCCATTTTTATTATTATTTTTTCAAATTCTCCCTTAACATAAATCGTAGCCACTGTAAAGGCAATACAAATATCAAATGCAACAGTTACCGTTGAAGCACTCTTCACTGTTTCACGTATGCAAACCAATTCACCTTCGAATCTAATTTCAACGTAGCTCCAAGCTTCGTAAACGTACTGAGATGACCGACGTCCGAACGTCCTAGATGCCTCTCTTCATTAAGGAGATGGGGCGGAGTCCGAAGCTTGCAAGGCTTTATGTGAAGATTTGCATTTACACGAGCAGGGATTAAGGCGGCACTTATCCGCCACGGAAATGACGAGTTTCACATCACGGGCCACGGAACAAACCTTTGTTTATATTCCGTATTTTTCACTCGCCATTTGTTTTGACGGGCCATTTCAAAAAACATGAACATTTTGAAACTCCGAAAATGGTTTACGACGGGTACGCTCTAAGTACTTGATTTTTCACGACCGACCTTTTATGATTATATACTACTACCTCATTCGCTATGATGAAGTAAGAAGCACTGTTTATTATTTCGAGGTAAATAGACGGGCTGTATAGTATTTTCAAGGAACGAAATGTGGAAGTCGAAATGGGTACACTCGGTCGAAAAGAAGTTTTATACGACCAAATAGTTTTTCTTTTAAATGTATCCATTTATAAACAGTACAGAAAGAGAGTATACAGTATATAGAAGTTAGAAATCTATATATAAACAAACTTGGATTGTATTTTATTTATATCGCCTAATAAATGAAACGATTAAGCATTTATTTTCAGACTGACTGTCGCAGTGGACTAATAAATTGTACCGATTTCGAAAAAATGTATAGTATAGGCAGAAAGAGGAATGTTTAAAGTATTATCTGATCTACACATTATTGCGTTTTTCTAAATTCCATAGAGACTAAGAAATAATTAAGAAATGTAACCAACATACCTTAGTAATGAATATTAGAGAGCTCATAAATAATTAAAATAAACCTTGTAATTTCTAAAATATAACAAAACCGTTAAAAAAAATCACATTTACCAATTTAATTACAAAGCTTGAAACTAACTTTAACGACATGAAATTTTAACTCATTACCACTGATTCACATTTATCTCAAAAACGTTGAACAATATACATCGGCAAATCCTAATTGACCCACTTACAAAACTGCCTTCAAATTGCCGTTACAAGTCATGCCGTTGCAAGAACATAATCATCGACCGACCGAGGACTCAATCTAAAGCCCGCATGTGGTTGTCGATAGTACATGAAACACTATGTATAAATACAGCATTCTCTAAAGGCACCTAACCTATCATAGAATTGTTAACGCAAAATATGATTTAACGTTTTGAACTGCATTTGTAATACTTGACAATGAAGCTTTTAAGGAAAACAGAACATCTGTAGCTAAAACGAAAGTATGAGAATCATTCATTGGTAATTCTTTATAAATACCTTTTATTTCTTCATTGACAATATTTCTTTAATTAATATTAATTTTATTTCAAAATTTTGCAAACGATATGCCATTACCATAGAAGGGTGAAAGCGTTTCCATTCCAATTGTAACATAACGTTAGGTGGTCATAACCATAAAATTTTATCATATCCAAGGTTCAGAATACAATGTTATGATACCCGTTTCGTTACGTAATTAAAGCATAATATTCAAAATCGGAAATTTCAAAGGTAATATCCACGATATAACGGTGGGATAATAGAATGTGATACATTTACAGGTGAGTAGCATTCGGTATGCTTCTTTAGCCAATGAAATCATAAAGTATATTTTTCATTTCAATTAATGGAATACAAAAAGTATAAAAAATAAATACCATTACAAATTTTCGAGATCACTAATGACTATATATATATATATATAGAGAGATGACTAACGTATTAATTAATTATATAAAATAAAAAAAAAAACACAAATTATCATAGTTAATTTGGAATTCACTTTAACTGTTATAAGTTAGGACAATAACTAAACATTGAGCAACACAAATAAGTCATTTGATGTTTAATATAGACGACATATATTCTGCATACACAGAACACATTTTACTAAAGGATGTGGCATTCAATAATTAAAAAAACAATACATTCATGTATTAAAAAAATTGAGCCGTCATAGGACGCCTGTCAGATGTAGAACCTCGAAATTGTTTTGTATGCCTAAATTACAAATTACGACAGGAATCAGCTATGGCATAATGAAAAGAAAAAGCATTACAAATTTGTTCCTTAAAATAATGATTGTTTATGTTGTTGCGTAAATATTCATTTTTATTAAATTCAAAATACAAAAATTCAACTAGGAGCAGGCGTGTAGGTATATGTTTGGCGATACTTATTAAAGAGCGCTAGGTCGTCGGCACTTTTTTTTTTTTTCGAAATGAGTACGCTATTGACCCAGCAAAGTCTTAACAGCTTCACTGGACTAGTCGTCGGTGCGTGCCGCGTAACACTAGTATGACGAATGGCCCACAAAACAATTTGAATCTTATATTCATAATGTTAGAGTTGCAAATGTTTTTGAGTATTTCGTTAATAGTGCAATGTTCATGTTTTGCGTCGCCACATCAACAACCAGATTTATCCTCCGCCTATACATGTTTCACATCAAATATAGTATGAAACATAGTTACCATCCACGACCGCATACAAGTGCCGTTACTTCTAATATATCCAATTGCCTTTGATCGAATGATGATAGATTTAACTATCTTTCAGATAATTTCTTGCGTAAAGTGTTTGTGTTGCATACATACATTTAATAGTTATAGAAAGCCTAATCGATATATTTTAACCAAGTCGTAATAAATACTTTATTACGACTCTACTACTAACACTGGTTAAGCCTTATGAGAAATATCAGAATAATATACTACGAAATTTTATGCTTTAAAAAAGCCAATAAAAATGCAAAATGATGAATTTATATCACAGGAATTATTCACAGTAACCATTTTTATTTCTTACATATTAAAGGTAATGAGTTATTTCTAAAGTTATTATAATAATATGATTTTAAGCCTCTTCCATTGAAATATGTCGATTATGTTGGAGATTTAATGTATAAATATTGCCATTTACGGCATATAATTTTAATAAACACCTTAGAGAATAACATACATTTAAAACTACATTCCACTTTTATAAAGTTGGTTGAGAGAATGAGACGAGGTGTACGAAGTCTCTTTGACTTTGATTAACTATATATATTGTACTAAAAATGGATCGGCTATTATGTTTAAATCGTTCGGACACTTAAGACGCCACAATTATACGACTAAATCCGTTCGAAACCGCGGCAATTCACTTGTGAAGTATGAAATATTATATATACCATTAAAAATAAATTATCAGTTGATCATTAACATTTCTAGAATAAATAGAAATCGCATGAACAACCCAATAAATTTCGGTTATCGTTCGTCACGTTGTTTCGATAAATAATTGTGAATTAACACGTAACAATAAACAAAGGCAATATGCCATATTCAAAATTAAGGTCGTTATGCCCATAAATATTCATCGTGGAGAACACGATCGCCCTATTTGCCGGTCTGTCGCCACCGCGGACGTATTATACACCCTTAATCAAGGAAATTGCTAAGTAATAGAGCCCAACTAAAATTTGTATGATAATGAAACGAGGTAGGGCGTAACGCAGCTTCCGCGGTGATTTCGCTACGTTAAAACGTTTCGCGTTACTATAACAGTGAAATTAACGGTATGAATTCTTTTAAAATTTTATGCAGTGTTTTAGGTTGTAAACAACATTCATATTTATAAAGTACTTAATTGTACTTGAAAAGAGGCTGTTTAAAGTCCTTATTTAGTGATTAATTCATGATTACTTTTAAGTTAATTGAGTGTTTGTATAAATAATGTTATTATGGTTATAGGTTTATTTCCAGGAGCTGGTTTTGATTACTATTTATCCAATTAGCAAGATTCTTTTACTAATACAAAACGTGTTATTATATTATTACGTACTCTTAATGAAGTAAACTTGTTATTACTGGTGATAGTAACGGCTATTAGCTAATAATTCATTACATGCTTGTGTTATTTTACAACAACTATCGTTATAAATTGTTATCAGTTATTCTGCTGTTAGTTCATTTGCTATTTTGTTTATCGTATTGAAATTGGTAAGTGATACGATAGTAAAATGAACCTTTGTGGTTATATTATTATTTTAATGTGCGCTAAGTACGCCTGTTGGTAGTTGTATAATTCTTGATCGATTACAAGTTATGATAACACCCGCAATTCTTTGTCATGTTAATTATAAAAATATATGTTGTACTAGCCTCTGCCCGCGACTTCGTTCGCGTGAAATAGTTACTTTGGGCTAACGCAGCGAAAGCTCTCAAGAGGAAAAAAAATCGATTAAAACAAATTCTTCATAGGTGTTCCGCTCGTATTGGTCTTAGTGTGTTGATAGCCTTATAACCATCCTCGATAAATGAGCTATATAACATTGAAAGAATTTTTCAAATCGGACCAGTAGTTCTTGAGATTATCCCCTACAACGCCACAAACTCACAAACTTCACCTCTTTATAATATTAGTATAGATAATTATAATAATGCTTATGAAGTCGTATATTGTTGAAAATTACTTACGTAATTTATTCCCTGATCAATCAAATCATTTTACAATGACAAAAATCAAACAGTGTTCTATTTCATTAATTGATTTCAAATGTTAAATGGATGACGTTGACCAGTTTCTTTAACTTACATCTGAAAAATCATAATTATAGTAAACTACTTCAAGTTTAATACATTCGAAGTGATTAATTTAGAAGGATGAGCATTTGTCAGTAGCCATCGGCATACCGATCTTAGTTAATTTAATTGGTGCATTGGCTATTTGCAAACGAGCTAGTAGTATAACAGAATCTTCATAATATATATAGTGACCGTACTCCTATCAGACACAAAGGCCCGGACAAGTAATATGTTATAGACAAGGTCAGTGGTTGGTAAAACGCGACTCTTTCTCTCCTCCACTGTGGCTCTTCCATATAAGACAATGAAACAGACAGAAAGTGCAGACAAGGAATATTATTTATTAACTTACTTTGTAAAAGACAAGTTGTTTTTTAAACGCAAGCTTGTCGAAAAGAGATACATTTCTCGACAACCACAATATCAGGGCTAGTCACTCGTAAAATACACATATTTAGCCAAAGGTAAGCTCGAAAGTGTACTATTAACCTTAACTATTCACATAAAATTATACTAAGAACACAAACCCAAATGTTAAGAAAATGTTCTTAGAATAAACTTCATTTTTTTATGTCATAGGAGGCAAACGAATGCGAGTCAAATGGTATTAAGTAAGTGATCACCGCCGTCCATAGACACTGGCAATACCAGGGGAGTTGCTAGTGCGTTTCCAGACTGTGTTTGTGGGGTTCGGAGAAGGGTTGGAGCGGTAGTAAGAGGAGAGGAGAGGGGAAAGGTGATTCTCCGGCACTCTCACTGACCGAACGAAACGCAACAATGCAAGCACTGTTACTTCACTTCGGTTTTCTGTGAGAGGGTAGTGCTACGAGGAGCCGACCCATTTATGCTGAAGCCAGTAATAGCTTCAGCGTAGCTCTACCACCTATATTATGGTAATGTTTATGGGTCTCCACCGGTCTAGATATATACGCAAAAAATATTCATAAACTGCATAAGTTAGACGTATAAATAACAATATTCCTTGATTATTTCAAACGATATCTTTGTGACAGGTAAGAGTTAAGTATTAGTTTACTTATTTGTAACAAAGTTAACGCTCATTTTTAAATTAAATATTTTTTAAAACATATATACTTTTTCAAATGGATTATTGATTTATTATCGTACACGTTTTACGAGAAGAGTATAAAAATTAACAGCTTAACTAATTGGATAATAAACACTGGTTATAGTCAGTTAAAATTTCAGTTTTTGTATTCATCAAAATTTTAATGACGAAAAACCAATTGACTAACACCTACGTAACTACTTAAACCTTTGTATAATTGTTAACGAAATGAACGTAAATTGTATAAGAATATTTTCTTGATAATTTCTCACATAATAATTTAATTTCTGATAAAATAATTGATTTTATTTAATACATATGCCATATGCCACTAGCCTCAGCCCGCGAATTCGTTCGAGTGGAATCGATACTATAGGCTAACGCTAACACGCAGCGGATGTTATCACGAGGAAAAGAAAACCCCGATTTTTAAACATTCTTTATTGTTGCTCCGCTCCTATTGGTCTTAGCGTGATGATATATAGCCTATAACCATTCTCGACAAATGAGCTATATAGCACTGAAAATCCGACCAATAGTTTCTGATTACCCCCTTACAACGTCACAAGCTCACAAATTTTACCTCTTTATAATATTAGTATAAATAATAATTGGTATACTCGTACTATCATTGTGGCACAGTGATTTAAGCGGTCGTTTAGTCATCACGCTTTTTGTTGTGGTTTGGAAGCCCAGGGATACATTATTTATGTGATTCACAAATGATTTATATGTTAAATTTAAGTACCAGTGCGGAATTTGACAATACTGGAGTTGTGTAAAAAGAAATGCCAAGAGAATATATGAGAAAACCTTTATTATTACTTTGAAGTTCGAATCTGCAATAAGGTAGAGCTTTCCTTGAAATAAAACACAATGACATCATAATGGAACTACAGTACGAGGTGGTTTTTCTAACTCACACTTTTTCTTATGCTTTTGATCTATAGTATCTAAATCTATAAGTAGGTTCCAAATATATAGTAAAACCTGGATAAGTGTGCCCTGGATATATGAAAAATCTCGGTAACTGATAATCATAACGACTTCCCGAGACCTTAGCATTGAAATCTGTTATTAGGAATTTTCAAATATTTGTAACTCAGATAGAGGGAAAGGGTAAGGGAGAGAGGAGTAAGGAAGGGTGAGAGGAGGGAAAGTGGGAGTAAATACAAAATATGTCAAGTTCGTTTACAAACAGTCTAATCCTTTCGTCTATAAATAAGACAACTGTCATGTTAACGTTTGGGAAACTGGTTAAATGAAAAGCCTCTATAAGTGATAAAAAATCTTAGGTCCCTTTAGATCCTACTTATCCAGCTTTCACTATAATATAATAGATTCAGTATATTCTTGGTTATTAGCAAAAATATATGTTATATAATATGGCAGATGACACAATTATACAGAACCCAATGATGAAGTATCGTTAAAAATCAAATAACGCTAAAGAAAACAGTGAATTACGTGATAAAGAACATAAATTTCGCGTTCAAATTACCAAAGTTGTTGAAAGTTTATAATACATAAAAGGACTATTTTACGTCATTCTGTTGGCCTCTGGGATATTGGCCAGACTGTGGTCATTTGAAATCAGTCACTCGTATAATTGACACATTTGAAACACGCGTCACTCAAATACACCGCTCAAAACCCCTTTGAAAGCGAGTTTCAATGAAAAATGATTGGTCATATTTTTCGGTAGCGGGTGTACAAAAAACGGAAACTAAAATTTTAGCACACAATCGGAGTATACCTGAGCATTGGAAACGATTTTATATATGCAAAAAAAAAATGCTATTTGCTAAATTATGTTTCAAGTTACGTGAGAATAAAAAAGATCTCATTGTTTTTAGCAAAACCTGCAGTGGAGTCTTTTCGTAGTAAAAAAGGAGTACTTTGAATAACTCACAATATTCATATTTAGAGATCGCGTAGTGACAGATCTTATTTTCTATTTAAATAATACTATAAACGTTGTCACGTGGGAATGCTTTGAAATTCTGTTATGTAACCTTTTTCATGACGAAACATGCTTTTTGCTGAGTTGATTTCATTAAAAATATCCCTGTAATACAAGTGTCACTTATATCGTTTCTTTAGAAAAAAAATACGTTTTTTTAAAACTGTAGTTTATAAACGAACTAGCGTGCCCGGCGGACATTATCCCATCCTTATAATAAAAATTCTTGACAAATTATATACCAAAAGCTTCCTTATGAATCACTATACCTACTGGTGAAGACTACATGAAAATCCTTTCAGTAGTTTGAGCTCATCGTGAACAAACAGACAGACAGAGGTGGCAGAGGACTTTGTTTTGTACTATGTTATGATAAACTGATTCTGATAAGCGATATATGTTTTTGTAGGAACTTGAATGAGCTACAAAGAATGTTTTAAAGGTTACTTAACCTGAAAATGAAGTCTATGATATAATTACACTTTTATTATAATTTTAGAAAATGCTATAGAATACGTATCAATTTACAAATTCAATACACAATGTTATTCATTTAATAATACTTGTTTTATGGTGGATATATCCTGAGATATCTTGCAAAATATTTTTACGAAGACGCCTCGACAAGCGGTTATTGATTAGGAAATGATAACAAACGTCAGTCATTGTAGGAACATTAGAAAATACGTACGTTGATCGACATAACATCATGCATGTTTAAGAATATATATACAATCGATTTATCCCATTCAATCAGATCGAAATTTCGATAATTGAAATATTATTAATAACACCAATAACATATGAGGGATGGCATAATTTTCAAAATTAGAACATGTGGAATTCTATGTTTTCATTTAGGTTAAATCTTATGTTTGTCTTAAACATAATTTACAATAACAAACCTACTGCTTTATTATGATATCACCTTATACTAGCATCTACCGCGACTTTGTTTGCATTATTAATACATGAAATTAAAAACAAATGAAGAACTCTTAAGGTCGGATCAATAGTTTTTATAGTTTTAGAAATTAACTTATGAATATACAGATTTTACTACTTTATACTAAGTAATAGTTATCTAGTGCTAGAACTTCGCCCGTAATTCATTAGTTATTTAAATTCAAACGTTATTCAGGTTTTTTTATAAAGAAATGTCTATAAATGTTAGTATGTACAAATACATCATTATGAATTAGTTTTCGATAAATGAAATGCTTATGTTTCTAGCAATAATTTCTACTCAGTGCAACTTTATTACTTTTGTGGACTTCTCCATATGGACTTTAACTATACGAAATTTTACACTCCTACGTGCGCGTAATGTTTTTAAAAACGGGTGAGAATTGTTAGTCCGGTGAATCTGATAAGAACTTGCTGGGTCAATAGTGTAGTCAGTAAAAAAAAACAGTTTATTATTTACACATTAATCCTGGCCTTTATAAACGCAAATATGAGTTTTTGGCGCGTTACGGAAAAATGATGAGAGTAAATTTTACGATGCGCGCGCACACCGTTATGAAAAACCGACACCCTGAAGTTAGCTATAGTCAACATTTTGTTTCTTCGTATTTGTTGTTTGTATTTCTTTTATTAAAACTTCCAATTTATTAAATAACTTTTTTCTATTCTTAGTGTCATTTTTTCTACAAACATAGAATAAGGCGAAAGATAAAATTTTTGAATAAAAGATTTTTATCGTGTTACGCCAAAGAAGTATAACTTCTAACGCGTGTTTATAAGTACACATAAACACACTTTTTTTGTTTTGTATGTCACTTTCATGTTTTAACTAGTCAACCAATTATCATAAAGTTTTGCATGCACGTTGCCAGGGGTACAGAGGTGTACGCCGTCCGTCCGGTCCTGTCGGAGTGGATCGGGAGAACTTGGGGCTCCCTGACGTATAGGCTGGTGCAGGTGCTAACTGGGCATGGGTGCTTCGGGTGGTACCTGCACCGCATTGCCCGCAGGGAGCCCACCGCCGCATGCCACGAGTGCGGCGCTGCGGTGGACACCGCGCAGCATACCCTATCAGAATGTGCTGCGTGGGACGAACAGCGCCGCGCTCTGGTTGCGGCGGTAGAAGGAGATCTTTCGCTGCCGAGTGTCATCTCCCGGATGCTCGGCAGCGAAGAAGTGTGGAATTTGATGGCCTCCTTCTGCGAGGAAGTCATCTCGCAGAAGGAGGCGGCGGAGAGGGCCCGCGAGATGGACCCTCACAGCGGCCGTAGCCAGAGACGGACCGGAAGAAGGGGGAGGCAGAACACTCGCCTACTCCCGCTACCGTAGCCGGACCTGAGGGGATGTAGCCGGGGGGCTCATTCCCTCACTGCACGGGTCTGGCTGACGAGGGGAGGTGACTGGTTGTGTACCCAGTCGCCTCTCTATAGTAGGACGTAGCCTGGCGACCAACTTGCCAGGCAGCCGCAGGGGCGGTTTCAGGAAGAAAGCTAGAACGTTCCCTGGCCGCCCCTAACATGCGGCCGACGGTGCACCGTGGGGTTTTAGTCCGTGCGAGTCGGACATAACCCGCCCTCTCCCCCGGGAGGGTGGGTATCCGTTAGGGATTTCCCCACGTTAATAAAAAAAAAAAAAAGGGGGTACAGAGGTGTACATGGGATACCTTTTACGAAGAAAATAATTATGTTCCCCAGAGATAGGTCCAATTTATACCAACGTGTGTTTAGTACATCAATACAATAGATTTGTTACAATAGTAGTATAGAAAATACATGACTTCAGTCTAAAATGAATACAACGTGTGATAAATAAGTGTTCGCAGTTTGTACATTCACTGAAAAACGTGCAACAAAGACCGGGAACAGTTTTTCAATCTCACTACAAATGGTCTAACATTTACAATGCTAAGTTAAAGGCTTAGAGAGAAACAGCACAAATGGCGGGCCACAGGTGTTGCTTTATTGAAAAAAAAAGATACGGATTACCCTTTTCTGAGCAATTTGATAGTGAATTGATGGATTTAAGGTGCAGTTACAGGCATATATTTGTAATGCCAGATTATTTATATTATATATATAGTCAGCTGTTTGTATGTCTATATTTAACCGTAAAATGCCTCAACTGTTTGTTTAATTATTTTGTTTTACACGGGAAGAATATTTCAAGTCGTTGATAATTATCTCTACTTTTAGAAATCGTGAAGTATCATTAAAAATAAAAATTACACACGCACACAAGTACAGGAAAATTATGTATATAAAGATTAATACATATATAAAATATACTGTTTTCATTTTAGGTAAACCTCGTAACTCGTAATTTGGGGTGTAAGGGGTGTCGCGTAACATCTTAAGACTTGAGACACCCAAGCCAACCTCACCTGCACGTGGTCCACCCTGCTGAATAACGAACGAGGCAATGGCGAAAGCGGGGTGGTAGGGTTTTACAGCCCGACTGGGTCGCAACCACCATGTACATGGCGAAAAAACCCGTCATAGTGACTCGCTTCTGCGCGTCGCGTTTCGGGATCAGCCTGTGCATATCCAGTACCGGGTGACTTTCGTCATTATGGCCGGCATGACAGCGGCGACCGGCGATGGATAATGTCTCTCGGTGGTTGCCGATGTTTTTGGATTGTACTATGCTTAACATCAGGCGTAGTGCAGTCACTATGTCGTGCTTCAATAAAAAAATAAAAATAACAACATTTTCTTACATACAAATGATTAGTGAAAAACATTCTTCAATTATATAATTAGTTTACATTATTACTGTACATTACTTCAATTATATAAAACATAACCAAATGTTCAGAATGAATACAATTTTAAGACTTTAAGACTTAGTTTTCTGCAATCTAAATACTAAAATTTTAAAACCGCTTTTATCGTGATCCTGCAGTTAAGAGGTTTACCCAGAAAAGAGACGATAATATACCAATAAATTCAAAAAGTATGCTTACCTAAGTGTTGGCAGGTAACTTGCTGTTATAACTTTTCTACACTGCAAATCATAAGAGACAGTACGTGTCAGCTCCGAAAAAATCCCCTGAAACAAAGAGAATTATAAATGTTACCATGTATCATTGTGTAAAATAACTTTTAAAAACTCTACTTATCAAATATCGAACAAAAGAAAGATATAAGATACTTTATTTGTAAATACATCATAGATAATTCTACAACAATTCGGTTTCATTATAATGACTCAATAGTGCGGAAATTATGGGAACAAAACCATATTTAATACCTCTAACAAAATTTTATTACATCTTCGAATATGCGATACTAATAATATAAAGCAACGATAAAGAAGATTCTCTTTTAAGTCTCTATAAAAACAGACCTTCATAAACAAGCGATATCTTTTATATGTACGTACATTTCTAACATTTCGATGAGCTTGAGAGAAATAGCAACAAATTTATTTCAAACAAGATTTTTTTATATATAACTGTGAGTAGAAAATTATTTCATTGATGAGTCAATATAATAAAAACCATTATTTTTTTTCTCGAACTGACTACGCCTTTGACCTAGTAAGGTCTTAACAGTTTCATCGGACTACTAAGGCGAGCGCTTAAGGCACTTAACCGATTTTATTTTGGCAACTAGCTCAAGGGTATACGACACACCTCGGCTTGGCTGTTGCCTGTTACACGCAAAATCGCAACCTATCTTAGCTAACCTAGCTAACTATTCATATATGTATGAGTTGTTGAAACGTATATGCGTACCAAGCATACACGCCTCAACAACTCCTTCACATATTTATTATCAGAAAATTTGGAGTTTTTTCAGTTCGATAAGGGAAAAAAAGTAAACCCTTTCACTTTCATGTGTAAGCGTGAAGGCGTGCACATGTGTGGGGGTGATCGTGTAGTGTTGTAGCCGTGATGTATATTTTGTGTCACCGTATCGCGCAAGCAACGCACTCATGGGCGCTCCCTTCCGAGGGATCGAACCTAGGCTTGAGCCGCTGCCGAGGGAGGCCTAATCGGGTGTGCGGGAGCGAAATTTACCTCCAGACCACGTCGGCGTGATCTGTCGTTACACGGGCGTGGGCGTGAATACGCTCTGTTTGGAGATACAGGCTGGTACTGATCGTTCGCTTACGTAATTAAATCAGGAGGGTCAGTAAAAATGTGTCGCGGACGTCTTCTATAACGCGTAGCATTTAGGTACGGGTTCATAGTTTGCGGCGGATACCACTAACGGGCTTAGATGATTCGCGTTTTTCTCAAAATAGCTATTTGTGAGTGATTTTATATACGCCCAGATGGATGGCATCTCTAGGTCCTTGTGGAGATCCTCATTCCGGACGTACCATGGGGCACCGGTGATTTTACACAGAACTCGGTTCTGGAGAACCTGTAAATTCTGTATCTTATCTTTTTGCGCGTGTGCAAAGACCGGACAACTATACGTCATAATCGGACGGATACATGTATTATATAACGTGAGATTTTGTCTGAGGGACATTTTACTCTTATGACAAAGCAAGTAATGGAGGCGGCCCAAAACACCATTATCATATTTTATGACTAGCTTCTTTTTAGCTACCGTTTACATAAAACATACAGCTGAAATTTAAAAGGAAAAAAAAATCCAATTTTGAAACATTCTTCATTAGTGCTCAGCTTCTATTGGTCTTAGCCTGTTGATATACAATCTTCATTGATAAATGAGCTATCTAACATTGAAATATTTTTTTAGATCAGACCAGAACCTAGTTCTTGAGATTAGCGCGTTCAAGCGAACAAACTTTTCAACTTTATAATATTAGTATAGATACGTATAGACAAATAGCAGAAACTTGAACAATAACTGCATAGTTAATTCGGTGTTAATCAATAATAAATGTTCATTAAAGCAGTTTAGAGATTACTTAGGTGGGAATCATCACAATAAGACTTACATTATTTAGTTAATAAAGACTTGACAAACAACACCGAGGGAATAATGAAAGTATCGTACAGTGATAAAATAAGTTATACGAAACTACGAGGGCAAATGTTTTCATGGAGCAAAAGTCAAACGATGCCCGCATCGGCAGTTTCCTCGACGATAAAACTTTGTCCGGGGGATACGTTCCGAATTACAAAACAAAGCGAACTGAAAAGTCGACGCAGATGGCACAGGTGTTCTCGTAGACTCGCACGTTCTCTAATCAAGCGGAAATATGTGCTCGGACGATCGCACCCTAGCGACCGTACTGCGGGTCTGACCGAGCGACCCGCGTACCCGACACGATCTCGGACCCAAATGTTTATAATCGTCAAACTACGAATCGACTTCACATTCAGTCAATTCAAACAGGAAGTTCAGAACTATCTTCATGATCAATCAAACCCACTCTTTTCACGCTTACCACGTCTGATATATAAACTATTAATGTGTCGAAAGTGCATCAACGCACGACAGATAAGGCTAAAAAGGAAACAATGATAAAAAAGAGATTAAGCGGTCTTACAATCAATTTAACAATCCTCACTGAGGTTACATCACAGGCACGAATTAATGCAGTGAGGTAGACAAAGAGGAATCGACGCTTATCTGAGAGAAAGCTAGCTATGTCGGCTCGTTCATTAAATAAAGAATTGAAAAGACTGTTCAAATCTGGTAACAACCATATTGTAATTTATAGAGATTTTTTGTTTGTAAATAATGTATAAGTAAGTACCTGGGCGACCGAGCCTAGCTCGAATCTTTAAAAAACATTTTTAAATTAAAATAAACTGTTAGGTTTGCTTCACTAAATTAGCGTTTTTCCTACATAAAAAATATTAAAAATAGATATCTCTCTTACAATTATAATAACACAAATATTTATTTAATTAAATACATTGTTAGGTTTATATAAAGTAAAACCGTATACTTTATTTAAAGCTATAATTAATCACACAATTACTCCGTAATATAAAATTCCCTCACAGACAAGTACACTATGAAAGTGTACCACAATAAAAAAAGTTGTATGGCCGAAAATCAAAACTATATATTTGTCTGTTTTGAATAAACCGATCCGGATCGAAAGGACCAAGGGAATGGGGAGGCAACCACCACACCCACACTGATTGGGGTAACTAGCCTAGGTAGTGGACTGTATATAAATTGTCTGGAGGTAGATACCCCTTGAAAAATGTATGCCGAAAGTATTTCTTTATAATCGGGATAAAAGCTCACTTACCTGATATAAAAAGTCTTCTCCGGCGCCGTTGGCGATGGTGAGAGCACCAGTTATCCAAATAACACTCACGAAACACAAAATAGAATACCGAGCTACCGTGTATATAGTGGCGAGCGAATCCGATTTAAAGCGCGGGTTCCGAGCAAGTTCGCCGTGCAAGTGATCAGTCATCTCCGATTGTCCGTTGACAAACAATGTGTCAAAAATAAAAAATAATTTTGCATACCCCCAACCAATTTATGCCCGAACAGCCGTACAAAATTATCATTTTTTACAAAAAAAAAATATATACACTCGGATTCGAACTGGGGTTACATGGATTTTCGAAGCAACCAATTTCCACCTGAGCTATTTTTGTTTTGACAGCGGCGGCGAAATTTAGCTTCATATTCTAGCAATATTTTTTTATTGCCTGAAATCTCAGTTAAAAAAGTTTTCTGCGAATAAAATCTAGCTAGATCGATTTATCGTCCCCGAAACTACTTACATACTAAATTTCACGGAAATAGATGACGCCGTTTCCAAGATTCTGAATATATACAAATATAAAAATATACAAGAATTGCTCGATTAAAGGTAGAAAATAGATAGATAGAAAGGTAGGTAGATAGATAAAGATATTTAACACCTAGACAAAAAATTGATAATTATGCTCATCACAGAAAAGTTGGCCATGTGGAAAGAAGGCTCAAATCACAAGGCCTGTTTATTGAAATATAACTATAACTAATTAAATCTATAAGAGTCACAAACGATATTAATTTCATAGCTTCGAAATATATTCCGGTAACCCTATATGGAATTACCAAGAGACTGCGCATCGCTTCTCCAGTTATTTTGTTTTCTAGGATCTATGTAATTAATCTACACTTTTATTTTGTTCATTACCTCTACTAACCGCTGACATAATAGCCAAGATCATTGCATCCTTTTAATGTTTTGCTAAAAGGTTCATTTCATCTGATTAATGCCGTAATTCCATCGGTTGCGGAGCACAAAAAAGACTCTTGAAGTATTTATACGCTGACGGTTTCGTGAGCCGGAGAAAAATGACGGGTATTTATTTGAGCCGTGTATCGTAACCGAGCGGCCAGCGGCCATTTATTTTAATACGACAACTGCATATAGTTAAAAGAAAAGTTCTCTAGGATCATTGTAAGTTCAAATCCGCATCTCTGTTACGGATACATGCCCTTGAGTTGAATTTACGAGGGCTTAGCGACAACGTTGCCATTGTTATGCAAAACATTCCAAAGCAAAAGTTGTAAAATCCATAAATTATTTATGTACTGTCATTTCCATTTCGCATTGTTACAGGATTTATGATTATGATCACTTCAACACAGCTAGGTAAGTTATCTATATGATTTATATATATATAAATTGTATTGAAATGTCTGTTTTTATTCGGCCGATTCTCTGAAATTGAACCCATTTTAAGGACAAATTTACTGGTGGATAAGGAACTTTTTAGAGTATTATGTAAACTATACATTTTTAAATATTTTAATAGAAGTTAAGTAGAATAAAATTGAATAAAGGTAGTTTACAATCAGTAAAATAGTTGTGGAGGTTAAGTAGTAGAGTAAATAACGATGGTAGAAATATAAAATAGCCCACAATGAATCCAAATAAAATTCATAACTCAACAATACGATGTAATAATAAATATCGTGTTGTATCGTAAAGGCATATAATAGAAGTAAAGGGGAATTATAGGAACAATTTTAATTAAAAAAAAATAATATAAAGCCAACGTCATGTGATGTTCGCACGAGGTCACCCATCCAAAGCACTGAGCGCGCCCGACAATACTTAACTTCGGTGATCGGACGACCATCGGAGTTTTCAACACTTTACGTGACACAGCGTTAACCCCCGCAACTTTCGTTACACAAAAAAAATGCCGATTAAAAAGAAAAAGCCCTCCAACAAGTAGTTTCACTTCAACAGTTGTAACTGTATATTTAAGTTTAATGCGTTACCTAAATAGATAATCGTTTTTAAATAAAAAAAAAATATAATGCGTTTAAATTACCCCGACCACCCACCCTTATATGCGGTTAATAGAGTTTGTATAGTACGCTCGGTACAGCTGTCCGAACGATCGCCGTTAGATAAGAGCTTGTTTGGGGGATAAACCACCGGGCCTTTATATCTTTATTATACAATAACAAAGGCATAAATCGCTCCACAGGAGGGACCGATCGAGAGTCACCGTATAAAAACTGAAAATCTTACACCGTAAATAATTGTCACAGTTTTTATTACAGCATAATAACGATGTGTGTATTTTTACGATGCAATTCGTCCCAATGTTTAAAAGAATCTGAGGTATTGTAAAACAAAAATAATTGGAAAATTCTAATTTATTATATACCATCTGTGTCCGCGGTTCCACTCGCGGGAAGCAGAAAATTATTGTTTAGGAATTTTTGGTATAGCATATTAAACATTATCGGTGTTATTACAAAAAAGTTAAATACGTATTGAATACTTGCTTGAAAAAGGTTACGTTTTGAATGCATCGCGCTCGCTGGATGTTTGCCATCTTGCTCTTTTGTCTCGCTTCGATAGATTAGGTTAGACTTGCGAAAAAAGGATAACAAATTTGTCAAAGGCGCGCGCGGTGCATTTAATACGAAACCTTTTTAAAGCAAGTATTTAATACGTTTTTAACTTTTTTGTAATAACACTGATTATGTTTTTTAACGAAAATAGAATTATTAATTACGAAAAATAAAAAATCCATTGTAAAAACAGTCATTATTTTCTTTTGTTATATTATTCAGCGTTTATATTTAATTACTGCCACGTAAAAAGATAATAATTTATCTCTCCTCTATTTTGATTACAAACACTTAGTCTCTGTGATATACATAATATTAAAATTAATGCGCAATTCGAATATTAGGAAGAGTAAACACTTGATAACAATTAAAATTAAACATTTTTAGTACGGCGATAACTTTATCGTTAGCAAGCTCATATACCTTGTCAATCGAAAAAAATTCAAGTTCTTGCAATGATCTAAAGCTTTCCATTAAGGGAAAGCATCGTCATGATATCATACCCTGATGATAGGGTTTATTTAAAGCCCTCTGATTGAAAACCTTACGCAAAATTCCTATGTATATATATGGAGGCGTGATCCAGCAACTGCCCTTGCGAGCCAATTATCTCTAGACTTAGGATATTAAAATCTTAAACTAAGTCATCAACGTCAGATGCGATAGAAACTTATATAAAAGTGCAACTAAAAATAAGGATTTCTTCTATCTATAACAATGAAATGTATACCGAAAGGCTAAACACCCACCTGCGGCAGTGTGCAGGTACTAAAGCCCTAGCTAATTAATACCGAGAATTTCTGTTGCATAATTAAAAATAGCTAGGTTAAAGTCACTTTTGTGAATAATTCCGCGAAGCTCGTTAACGAGGTAACTTGCCGTGTCTAACAAAGTTACATGATGCAGCGACTACGACAGGAACGCTTTTAAAATCAACGCCGCGTCCGCAACTTCTTGATTCTCCTTTGAAACAAGTTTAAATTTTGCATCGGCTTTAACAGTCGCGATTTCGACGTGGGAAAGGAGTCTCAGGGCTTTATACAAATGTTTATGAAATATTATAAAGAACTCGTAAAATAGTGAAGAAGCGAAGATTCTAAACTTATAATAGAGTAAGAAATATATCCGACAGAATGGGTTGTGGTAGTTAATTAAAACATCAAGAAACAATAACGTTAGATAAACTTGCTTACATCAATAATCTTTTACCTATCTTTACAAATTAATCTGTTTTGTCTTTGGGGTGTAAGGGGTGTTGAGTAAAATCTTAAGACTTGAGACACCCAAGCCAACTTCACCTGCACGTGGTGCACCCTGCTGAATAACGAACGAGGCAATGGCGAAAGCGGGTTGGTAGGGTTTTACAGCCCGACTGGGTCGCAACCAACATGCATATGGCGAAAAAGGACGTCATAGTGACTCGCTTCTGCGCGTCGCGTTTCGGAATCAGCCTGTGCATATCCAGTACCGGGTGACTTTCGTCATTATGGCCAGCATGACAGCGGCGACCGGCGATGAATAATCTTTCTCTCGGTGGTTGCCAACGTTTTTCGATTGTACTATGCTTAACATCAGGCATAGTGCAGTCACTATGTCGTGCTTCATTAAAAAAAAAAAACCTTTTTGTTTTGTTAGAATTTAACAAAACAAAAATCTGATGTCCGCTTGTGCCTTTAATTAATTAGACCATTTTTTATAAATATTGTAGTGTAATATAAATAACATTTATTCACTATTATTATTAATAATTATATTTAATTTTATAATTAATATTATAATTAAAGGTTATCCTTTAATTAATGATTTTAAAAAATGTGTATTTATTAGTAAACGATTTTAAAGGAAATTTGTATACTAAAATTATACATTTTTCTGAAATTATTAAGATTATAGAAAAAAACAAATAAAATAGAATAAATTGAGCCGTCACAGGACGCCTCGCAGGTGTGTAAGGTAGTATTTACTATAGGTATAACACTATAGGTACGCGAGCTCAGTGCGGCAACAGAAATTGAGCACAGTCGCTTGCGTATGGCATCGCGTCGCCACGCCAACAGTTAGGCTTACCCTCGCCTATAGATGTTTCATATCAAAAATCATATAGCGTGGCGATGTGTCACCACGTTAACAATCGGTCTTACACGCCGCTATATATGTTGCATATCAAGAATCATTCTCATGGGTCGGCTCGTCCGGGGTAGTACCGCCCTCTCACAGTGTCACGTGATGTAACAATGCTCTGCATTATTGCTTTTCGTTAGGTCAGTGACAGCGCCGGATGCCTGCCTCAATTCGCCTTCCCCTACTATTCTTAATTCCCCCTCCCAACACAGGCTGGTAACGCACTTGTAACTCACTTGGAGATGTAAGTGTCTATGAACGGTGATGACCACTTAACATCAAGTGACACACCTGTTCGTTTGCCTCCTATGATATAAAAAAAATGCAGGTGTGAAGCCGTGAATACAGCTAGTATACATAATATATATTGACTACGGACTACGAATTCTTTAAGCATTTAACATTTGAAGTGTTTAAGTCTTTAATATACTCACCTATATTTCGAATTGTATTCCAATTGTGAGTGTAACCTTTTTATTGGGTTTTATTTTTATAGATCTATCCCGGGGATAGGTATTAAAGTGTTTTGTATGGCGTGGGTTGGCGTTAAAGTTGGCGTGGGTTGTTTATTTATTCACGTGCATTGTGGACGGCGCTTTTGTCGTTAAATCTATGTATAAAGGCCTTTTCTATGTAGAACAGGTAGTTTTTCATCGATTGTATCGACTTCGGACATAGTTTATAACATGATCTTGTCTACATTCAAGACACTGGCTCCGAGAAACGAGTATTAACAAGCACTAACATATAACACTTTATACGACACAGTAAATAGTTTATTGAAATGAAAAGTATTACGTATTTTCTATTTATATACAGATAGACTAACATAAATTAGTTCAATACTTTTTGATCTCTATTACTGAATCCTGCTTTCTATTTGTTATTATTTTTTTAAGTTTAAGTGTTAATACATGGACGACCGAGCCTAGCTCGGTTCTTTAAAAAACATCTTTAAATTATAATAAACGGTTAGGTTTGCCTTACAAAAGTAGCCTTTTTTACCAAAAACAATATTTAAAAAAGAAATCTCTATTGGTCTTTTTTTTTCGAAATGTAAACGCTTTTAACCTGGAATGGTTTTCACAGCTTCACCGAACTATTGAGGCGAGCGCTAAAGGCAATCAGCCGATTTGAGATGATTGGGCGACTAACTCTAGGTTGCACGGCACACCTCGGCTTGGGCTGTCGCCTGGTTCTTTTAGTGTCACTCGGATTCGAACTGGGGTTAACGGATTTTCGAAGCAGTCGATTTCCATCTGAGCTGTTTTGACAGCGGCGGCAAAATTTACCTTTATATTCCAGCTATATTTTATCGTTTCCTGAAAACTTAGATAAAAAAGTTTTCTATGAATGAAATCTCGCTAGATCGATTTATTGTCCCGGAAACCACCTACATACTAAGTTTCACGGTAATCACTGATGCCGTTACCGAGATTCTGAATATATAACAATATAAAAATATACAAGAATTGATCGTTTAAAGGTATTAGATTACTAAGAAAACTTGGAAACAGTTTTTTCCTACTTTCAGACAGACATACATTTAAATTATGTTGTCTAAAAATGTATTATATTTTTGGTATATAATTTGTCAAGGATTTTTTTAATATTCAGGATGGAGAAAAGGTTTGCCGGACCTGTTAGTTAATTTTTATAGCATTTAAAATACATAATTTCATTCATATTTATATAAAACGTATAAGTTGGCATTCCTAATTGTTTTTCTTAGAGGAAATTAATATGATACTAGCTTTTGCTTTTCTCGTTTTAATCTAGATAGATTTAGTGCAGTTCAGATCTATCTCTCAGGAACTGTATTGGAGTTTGTAACAGTTGGACATGGATGGCACATTCTGGATGAAATGTACCCTATGACCTTTACTTTTCTTCGATAATTATCGCAGTAGTTTTTTTTTAAGTACTTAAAATAGTCCGTCTATGTAAGATTATCAATTACAAGTAAGTCAAATACATTCACTTTGTATATTCTGTTGTAATCCAATTTCCTTTGTAGTCGTGGGCAGTTGTCACAGATGTAAGTGAATCAGATCTAATTAAAGCGACGGAATCTACGTGTTTGTCATCTGCTCTGATTGTAAACTTGCATTAGTATAGAGAGAACAAATGATTAACACATTAGTTACGAGCAACATACAATTAGAAACTATCCGCAGTTAAATTTCGATATCTTAACCGATTTCATTTCACTTCTTGGTTTTTGTTTGTGTTTTTGCATATAATTGAAGTTATACTTCTTTTGGCGCATTAGGGAAAATGATGACAGTAAATTTTGACGATGCGCGCGCACACTGTCACGAAAAGCGACACCCTGAAGTTATAACGATGGGCGCTCACACCGTCACAAATAACCGACACCTACATTTATTACGGTATACGCACACACCGTCACGAATAACCGACACCTGAAGTTATTACGATGCGCGCGCATACCGTCACGAACAACTGACACTTGAAGTTATTACGATGCGCGCACACACCGTCACGAAAAACCGAAACCCTGAAGTAAGCTATAGTCAACATTTTGTTTCTTTGTATTTGTTGTTTGTATTTCTTTGTATAAAAACATTCAATGTATTAAATTACCTTTCTTCTATTGTTACTGTCATTTTTTCTACAAACGTAGTATAAGCCGAAAGATTAATTTTTTAAAAAGATTTTATCTTTTTAAGCCAATGAAGTATAACTTCTAACGCGGGTACATAAGTACACATACACGTTTTTTTTAAACATTTCCACATTGAATCGTAATTGGCGTACTTAAGAAAATAATTTATAAATAGATATTTACAGTGAACACTAAGAGTTTTTTGGTTAACAGTACTGTAAATTATTAAATCGGTTTATATCATAGGAGGCAAGCGAACAAGCGGGTTACCTGATGTTAAATGATCACCGCCATCCATAGAGACTAGCAACACCAGGGATGCGCGAGTGCTTTACCAGCCCCTGTGTGGGGGATAGGGAACAGGAGGGGGAAGAGTGACGGGGAAAGAGGGAAGAGTGAGGGGAAGTAACGGGGGGGGGGGCATGTGTGTCTCCGGTGCTTTTACTGACCGAACGAAACGCAACAAAATTTTTTTGAAATACACATAAAATTGTTAAAATTTTGCATATTGGATTGCACGCATACTCTAAGGTATATAAAGTTTTTGTCGTGACATTTAAATAGATACAGTTAGGATAGAGGTTGAAATAAAACATGGCATTATTAAAAAAAACACAGTACACAAATTTAACCTCCTTGAATTATAATAAGGTAACAATTTTCTGGCAAGTATCTAGTTTACACTTAATAAAAACTCTACATAACATATAGTTAGTTATGTGAAGGTAAATGACAAATGATTAAACTTTCTTCGTCACTTATTGGTCAAGTTATGGTAAGATTGGTAGGGAAACGCAAGGTTGTTTAACAATGTCTGTTAACTTTTTATTTGCTCTTTTGCCAACCGACACTTGACCTTTACATGACAAGTTACGAAGTTACAATCGGTATTCTTCTAAGTATTGGGAACGTGATCAGGGATGGAAATGAAACGTGAGACCAAAATGGCGATTAAAAATCTGTCAACATTAATTTCCAAATATCCATTTGTTTGTACCTAGTAAGTATAAAGTTGACAACATTTACAAACGAGGTTGTGAAACATTTGGCATGATTTAATTTTATTGTAGCGCCGTCTGATGTTGGAAACCAACAATTAATATTCATAGTGTTAATATTTCGAATGTGTGTTTTTATGTAGTATAAATTTGTTACGGTTTATTTAAACTCATTTTTAAGTTATGTCAAATATATAGATGTACCTCTTTTTGATATGTATATAATTCATGTATTTAATTTAGGGACATTTAGTAACAACTTATTAGCTATTTTATGTCCTCGACGAATGTAACACAGTGTTATCACACTGTGGACGAATGTAACACAGTGT